>JAODKM010000002.1:26909830-26923894 GCA_026780845.1 Petrocephalus sullivani | reverse complement strand
CCCCCCCGCCCCCCTTCCCCCCCCTTCTTTTTTTCCCCCCCCCCCCCCCCCCCCCCCCGCCCACTGTTATTTCTTTTTTAACTTTCAGGCAAAAAAAAGGAAAACAGAAATGGGAGAGGAGAAGTGCCTGAAGTAACAGAATCGCAGAGTGTTCCTGAGAAAATAAACAAATAAATGCTCACGCGCTGGCCTGAATACGTCTGCTTCTCAAACGCACCTCCATCTCAAGGAGCTGCCTGAGAAGGTCCTGGCAGAGAACAGTCAGGGAGACGGTGAGGGAGTGTGTCAGGATCCAACCCCCCCAGCCCCCGCCCTACAGGATACGCAAAATAAATAAATAAACTACAAACCGGTATGGGCGGGGGACGGAAATGATAGTTCTTTCCTCCGGAATGGAGAACAACTGCCAGTTCCGAGCAGTCGCGTCCGGCTGTGGACCGCCACGCGTTTCCGACGGGGTTGTGCTTCAGTGGCAAGATGCGGGCCATGTGAATGGGCGCCCCCCCCCATCATCACCCACCGTTCACTGGAGTCACATTAAACATCCCTTTCGTGCCGAGGCCTCTCTAATGTAGGTGTGTTTTGCATGTGTGTATGCGAGGCAGAGATAAGAGGGCGGGGGGTGGCATTTTAATAAAATAAAAAATGAAAGCGATGTAGGCCAGATCTCCATGGATTGATCTGGGAGGAAGGCATATTCTTCAGGTGTGACAGCTGAGAATGTTCCGGGCAGAAGTGGAACAGGCCAAAAAATGGGAAGTGGAGACAGGAAGGCTTGGAGACACAGTGATTTATTTATTTTTTTGGTTTGGCGGCTGTTGGAGGGGCCGGGCCCGGAGCACTGACACGGAGCCCTACATTCTAGCGGAATTCTGCACGGAACGGAACTGCGTCCCAAGGGCCAGTAAATAGCATTTTAAAGTGTGGCCTCATGTCCTGAGGGGCACAGGAACTGCAGCAAGAGAGTGAGTGGTGCGTTTTGGGGACTTAAGCTTAATGCCAGAGGGCCAATCTGTGAAGAAAAGCACCCCCCCCCACTACTGACAGTCCCCTGACGACGTGACAGAAACACCAAACCGCAGAGAGACTCAAACTTTCAAAACAAGCAGTTTTTCTTTTCATTGTATTTTCCCTGTCACTCAAGGTAGGAAGGCCCCTTTGCCAAGCCAAAATTTCATCACTCGGTAGAATAAAGCCCTGGTCAACAGCTCTTCTGTCCTGGGACCCTTCACTACCCCACAGTTCATCATATTTTTCTCATAAAAAAAAGGGTATTAAAATTTGCAGCAAAAGAAAATGGTGTAGATTCTGTGCTGTTGCTGCATCTGTGGTGCACAGAGAGGAAGGTGGGCAAGGCAGCGGATGGTGGGCGGGGCAGCGGATTGTGGGCGGGGCAGTGGATGGTGGGCGGGGCACAGAAGGCCACCGACACACATGGCTGTCACATAATGAGGGCAGTGACATCGGCATTTATATTCGCAGAGCTCTTCCTTCATTTTTGGCTGCTCTCTGTCTCTCGGTTTCACGCCATTTCCCTCGCGGCCCCAGCCCACCTCGCCCTTGGCCACGCTCTGTCCCGCACAGATTTATGGGAACATCGCTGTCATATTTCCTCCTGCCCTGTTGGTGGAGACAGATCGTCACGACGGTTCTGATGGAGTGGTACCATGGAGGAAGCCAGGTCGCTGTAGCCATAAAGTTACTATTCATCTCCGTAGGTGTTTTGGGGGGGGGGGGGTCTGGCTGGAATTAGCCTCTAACACCCCTGGGAGGGGGGGTTTGCCACACAGGGAGAGTGATTGAGAGGCGCGTTACGGGGGGTGGGGGAGGCGAGACCTGATAAGGAGAGATCAGTGGCAGCTGCAGCGCGCCGATTCTGGTTGTCCTTTAGCTGCCCAGCCTCACTAAATCTGCGGAAGGTGAATTTATTAAGCGATTAATTAAAGCCCAAATGCAGGCAGCCCGTCCATTACACTCCACTGGCCGGGGTATGTGCTGCGCTCCGGCCCACTGGCCGCACCAGCTTGCTCCATACCCTCTGGGTCCCTTTTTTTCTGAACGTCGATCTTCCCGGACTCACGCTCCCTGGGGGGGTGGGGAACATCAATCTTTAATTATCGCTCTGGAGAGATGAGCGGTGTGGTTCTGCAAGGACAGCGAGGCAGGGGGGCGCTGGGGAGGAGACACTAATGCAGTCACTGAATGCCTGGGGGGTGGGGGGTTGGTCACGGTTTGGGCCAAACAAAACCAAGACCGATAAAATCTGCCCAGCTGATCGACCAGGTTGGGCCAGTGATACCGATCCTCCGGCATGGTCCATTCTTATACGAGCAGAAACTGTCTGCAGCATACCTGATCCCAACACAGTATTAGTCAATTAAGTTAAAGATGCAGTTAACGATTTCCAGCAATTGTCCTGGGGAGGGCAGATTAAACGCGTTTGATAAGAGTGAGTGAGGAGAGGCATGGTTGCTGCCCCTCCCTCCACTCCGTGCTCCAATTTCAGCAGTACCCCTAAGCTAACGCCCAGGGCCCGGGATGTAAACAAATAAGCTCAACCAGGAAAACAAACGAACGCTGATAATTATGCACTAAATGGGTTGGCCAAGCCCAGGCATGAACGGTGGCTTCGCATGTGAAGAAATCGCAGTGTGAAATGGAAAGGGGCAATTGGGCAGGTTGCCGAGAGATGGAAGGAGAGATGCTCGGATACATGAGCCACACAGAAGCAAGAGCCGCAAGGACACCCAAGCCGCACGAGCCGCACGGACGCACGAGCCACACGGATGCACGAGCCACACGGACTCACGGGCTGCATGGACGCACGAGCCGCTCGGATGCACGAGCCGCATGGATGCATGGGCAGCACGGATGCACGAGCCACATGGGCACACAAGCCACATGGACGCACGAGCCGCATGGATGCATGGGCCGCACGGATGCACGAGCCACATGGGCGCACAAGACACATGGACGCATGAGCCGCATGGATGCATGGGCCGCACGAATGCACGAGCCACATGGACGCACGAGCTACTCGGATGCACGAGCCACATGGACGCACGAGCAACTCGGATGCACGAGTCACATGGACGCACAAGCTACTCGGATGCACGAGCCACATGGACGCACGAGCTGCTCGGATGCACGGGCCGCATGACACACGGGCTGCTCAGACACACAAGCCGCACGAGCCACCGCCCATGGCATTGCTATGCATACACACACAGCCCCTTTACAGGTCATTACTGCCACCGTGTCACACTGCTGCCTAAAGACATAAATGAAAAGAGGCACACCCCCTCCCAGGCTCGTGTGCCTTTAACAACACCCCCTGAGGGCGGGGGGAGACAGGCCCCGTTAATATAATAATCCCAGTACCCAGCTGACCGCTTTGATGCATCTATGAGACTGAACAGTCCTCTGTGGCGATCTGCGTTGTGTACCCGGCTCAACGGTTCAACAGCTGAGCACATGGGAGACTGAAACCAGCAACCTGAAGCACAACATCGACAGCCGACTGAGAGGAAGCCCTCCCCATGTGGTCACACCAGCGCATCCGCGTGCCTGAAAGAGAGAGAGAAGCCAGTGGCCTCGACGGGTTCATTACACGGCGAATTGTGTATTTCCTTGGTCTAAAACGGCGACCGGCGGGATCTTTACTTCTCTCTGATACATCATACACAGCTAATGTATGGATTTTGTGTCTGATACAATTTCCGTCAGTCTCTCGCAAAAGCCGGCGGTATTCAAATCACAGCGCTCCATGCGAGTTCCAGTCCCTGCCATTGCCAGAATTGATTGTCTCCAGATTCTCCTGGAGACGGAGGAGCACGACCGGTTGCATATGTGGTTCGCGTTGGCATAGTCACTCGCTATGCGGAGGCTTGGGCTGGGTAGGTAGATGAGGTGAACTAGATATCTCATTAATGTGATACTTTTCGGGTTTTAACCACGCTATGGCTCACCATGAAAGCTATCGGTGGCCAAGCTAGACTGGTGCAAAGTGAAGTCTGGAATTAATCATTTCTGGACAGTTCCCGATGGTCCAATGGCTCCTCAAGACCTGGGAAGCCGGGAAGGATACCCGGCCACAGCAAATA
Source organism: Petrocephalus sullivani (assembly GCA_026780845.1). Classification (NCBI taxonomy): domain Eukaryota; kingdom Metazoa; phylum Chordata; class Actinopteri; order Osteoglossiformes; family Mormyridae; genus Petrocephalus; species Petrocephalus sullivani. The sequence continues at coordinate 26,919,791 of JAODKM010000002.1, read as the reverse complement.
CGAGTGGCCCCCGGAACACACAGCGGCACGTTCACACCACACTGCGGGCACAAGCCTAGAAGGGGGGGACCTCTCAGAGGGCTTCACTCCTATGGCCCCCAGCCTCAGGCTCACCCCCCTCCCCCACAGCCAAAACCAGCGCAGACTCCAAAACACAAACTGGAAATGCAGATAACGGATCCACGCATAGAGGCGGTAATTCGGGAACATTCTGGACTCCGGTGATTAATGGTGCTCAGCACTTCAGTCAACACTCACCTGGACAGCTAAAGTCTAACTGATCAGAAGGTCGGCACACCAGCTGCTGCGTCAGGATTCAGGAAGTTCCTCAGCACATCTTCAGCAGGGATGCTGCATGTATTTGTTTTTTTTCCATGCGCCATTAATTCTCAATTCACCAAAATTCCCAGGGCAACAAGAAAGCGGTATCCGATTCCCATCCATACATGTTCTGGGTACAAGAAGCCATTGTACGGCCCGGAGACCCCCGCGATCTGTTTAAGCCAAAACTCATCAGAAGGCACAGGCAGAAAAACAACAAACAAAGAGGAAACATACTTGCAATCAACTGAGGAAAATGGGGTTAAATTGGGTGCCAGGAGGAATCGAACATCTGAGGAATAAACTAATCGGGTGGAACTCAGACTGGACTCACAATAATCTGGTTATCATCGATTATCATTAAAGTTTGGTTCAATCTGGACTTGTCATGATAATAGGCGAACATTAACATTACATGGATATGATAGGAGGCAATTAAGAGGGGGTGGGGGTAATGCAATAGAGCCGATTAAGCATGGGTAGACGGTAGCCAGACATTAAGTCCGTATTCTTTGTGTAGAGATCTAGAGGTTAGGAACTGGAGTAGTGGATTTGTGTGTTAGAGCATCAGAGCATCAGCGGAGGGCCAATGCATTTAAAAAAAACAGATATGTCCTTGAACCAATCAGCAGGGACCGAGCACTCAGGTGCATTAGGGGAGCAGCCTTCAGAAAAAGCCGCTGCCAGTCAAGCCCTCCCTCTCAGACATGCCAGCGGGATGCCTCGGTCACAGTGGGGCCGTGCCTCGTCGGTGAGAGACCTGCTTAGTCATCGTACAGATCTGCTTGCTTTCCTGGTTGCTTTCCAGAGCCGGAAAAGTCACTTGCAGATGATGGTGGAGATGCAGCACCGCGGTATATTTGAGGGAAGCCACTGCGGAACACAGAGTACAGTGGCCGGACTCCACTTAGACCGAAACTGGCAGCGTTTTAGGTCACAAACCCAGGTCCCTAATCTCCGAACATCTGCTGCCCTGCTATGCCCGTCGCGAGCCAAGCTTTGGTTAAAATAGTGCCGTCTGGTTTGGGGGGCGGGGGGGGGGCGGTTAGCAATCCACTGCAGTGTTATACACCTGAGGGGGCCATCGGACAGAAAGGATACAGCGAAAGAGACTGCAGATAAAACAAAACAGAAAAAAGAGGCAGGGAGGAGGGAAACAGGATGCAGAAGACGTTCATGAAGAGATAAAAAGCCGAAAATCATGGAAGGTGACAGCCACCTCCGTCGGAAGGGGGGGCCGTACGGGGAGTGGGAACAGGAACTGAGCCTGAGCCAATTTACCTGACAGGGGGCCGAGAAACCCGTGAACGATCTGCAAATAGCGGGGAATTACGAAGCGATCCGGGGCGCTGCCACCACATGGGAACATGAAAGGCATCCCGGACGGGCTTCCAGGGGAAACTCACCATTCCCATGGTGCCGGAGCAGCTTCCACAAAAGGAACCTATTATGCCGGCTTTGTGAAGCTAGACAGGGTTTTGGGTGTGGGGGGCATGCTTCCCAAGTCTATGCTTTAAAAAATATCACAAAACAACAGTAAAATAATCATTAAAAGAGGACAGTATAAAAGATTAGCTGTAAGAGAGTCTGGGTGACAGCGCGGGCCCGTCGTAACTCGCCAGCAGCAGATCTATAGACATCCCCCTGATTACGGAGCCACGAAGCTGCATGCACAGCCGTATCTGCGTGTAGATCTTCGCAAAACAAAAGGCGTTGCTCTGCACCGGCGATCGACTGGCCGCTTCATCACCACGCTCGTTTGTCAACAAGGTAACTGACTGTGGGGACTGCTCCAGCCCGGCGGATAGACCCAACTGTGGGGGGTTGGGGTCCGGACCAGGACGGGATCGACACAAGAAAGGGACGGGTGAGGAAAAAAGAGAGAAAGAACAAGGGAATAGGAGACAAAGGAAGTGAAGAAGGGCTTGGGAGCCACGACAGCGCTCTGATGTGATGAAAATTGTTCTGCTAGAAAAGAACTTCTGTTGAAACCTGTTTTTTTTCCTTCCCAGAGAGTCCATATCCACCCCCCCCGAACACGCTTGTTATAATAAGCAACGCTGAAAACAATCCTACAAGACTATGACAGAGGAGCACTTAATCGGCCCATCAGACCGCACATACACACATGCAGTGAGGAGGTAAAGGCAGGGATTCCAAAATATCTGCTCTGCATATCTATGACACGCCACCGTGCGGAAGGAAGGGGACTAATCACAAAAGCCAGAGGTATGCAAAATAATGTTAAAATTCAAAAACAAATTATTTCTGCCTGGGCCATTTGCATTAACAGCTGGTGAACTATTCCTTTTAGACTTAAAAAGTATATTTTTACCAATTATACAGTAGAATGTTTCAGTGGTATAATTTGGGTTAAGTGTCTTGCCGCAGGGTGCTACAGAAGAGGCCATCCTGAGACTTGAAGGAGCGGATTCCAAATCTCGAGCCCACAGCCTGCACCTCTGAAGGAACGGCTCACATAACGGGCCGTGCTCGCAGCAGCCCAATCGGACAAGCGGCACCCCCATTCGGCTTCTGAGGGGCTTCGGCCCAAATCGGACCTCCGCCGCTCTCCCATCGCGCACCTCCAGCCCAGTCCAGCCCACAGAAAGTTCCCCCGAGGCTCATTAAAATTCTCTCACTGACCCGGAGATGCCATGGCTGGCATCATCCGTGGGATCATGGAGCCCTTTTTCGCGGAAGAGCGAGATTCATTCCCCGGCATTTTACCCAGTTTCATTCCATCTGATGCAAAGGCTGTAATTAAGGTTTCCTAACCTTTGTCAGGCCCAGCCTATAGGGTCACTCTCCACAGCACCAGACAATACAAATGAAGGGGGCCAAGCCCTAAATGCTTTAGGCCCAGGAGTGACCCATAGTATAGAACCAGCAAAGGATTTGTAACATCACCTCAGAGAATCAGAGACCGTAAGCCAAGAGGAGTCAGGAAACACAAAGGGAAAGCCTAGAACCTTCTCCTGCAGGGTCAATTGTGAAGATCTGGAGCTGGAGGTGAACTTAAAGAAGGTCCTGTTTGACCCAGTAGAACAAGATATAGGAGAATTTTGGCCATGATACTATTATACCTGAATCAAGCTCAAGTCAAGAAGCAAATGTATGGAAGTGTGCTTCATAGTAAACCAGGGGTCAGCCACGTACCTTTACTGGCACTCTCCACGTGCTCCAGGTCTTCTGGAAACTTCAGGATCTCGGAGTACCTCTCCTCGCATTTTTCAGCCAGGAAGTGCAGCAGTGTACTGTTTTGATCGTTGGACTTAGTGTCTCGAAGCTGAAAGACAGAAGCAAACCCTCCTAAGATGTGGCTTAAAACGATGGAGACGGGAAAAAAACACTCCTGTTCGTTCGACACAAAAACACTCTTAAATCTAATTAAAGCCCATCTTTAATAAGATTCAGTCACGGACTGAAAGCGAAATCCTCTCTTCAGCCATCCTGACTTTGCACTTTCAACTGGGACGCTCTTAATCTCCCAGCTTTCCACCTTCTCAAAACACAGAAGATCAAAAACGCTTGTAAACGGAATAACGGTAATCAGGTGCTAAGAGCTGGAAAGCGGCTCCCCGGCGACGGCAGGGCGGAACCAGGGCGCCGTGGAAGCGCGCAGACAGCCACTCGCGGGCCAGGAAATCCACGTCTTCTCACACGCTTCTCAATGTAATTATTATTGTTTACATTTTTTACGTTGCCGCCCGGAGTCAGTCTAGGATTTAACACTCGGGTTAAGAGGAGAACCAGGGGGTCTGGCACAGAAAAGAGGAACCATCACACCCAGAATCCCAGTTAGGCGGTAATGGGGCATGAAGCCGGCCGGGTTTCACGTGACCCCTCAGCACAAGGCAAAGGCCAAAGGTCCCGCTGGCGCATTCAGCACCCTCGATTCATGGTGGCAAGCCCCCCCCAAGTCCTCTAAAGGCTCAGAGTTGGAGGGGGGTCTTCACTGTGACCTAAAAGATGCCCTTTCTGAACGGTGGCCTACAGTGACGGTGCCCCATCTGCCCGAATAGCAGCAATAGCAGCAACGCCCCCCATAAATGTTGAGTGGATTACATCCCCGCGGCGCCGAGACGGAGACAGTGAGCGCTGCAGTGCTGCTTTTGTGCACGGCCGATCCGGAATAAATATTTAAAGGAGGAAGGGAAGGTATATTCCCCACTGCGCAACATCTGTTTGGCCGCATTTCAGCGCCGTCACATTATACATTAGCGTGTCAAAGTTGCACTTCAAGGTGCTTCTGTGCGTAATTGATAAATAGTGGTGCCAATAAAAATGAAAATGAAGCCGAGGCTGAAAAGCCATGCATGAGTTATTTATTTACCTGTCTGCTAATTTCTGCGGTGAGATTAGACAGAGGCCACTGCCACCACAGCGGCTATAATTGTTCATTGTTCCGGATAGACGTGTCAGACCGGTGCACAGAGATTTCCTTCTTCTAGCTGAAAATGGGGTTTTAAAGAGACCCTCGCAGCTGTATCTGGTAGATATCTGGCTCTGTGTCTCAGTGTATGGGGGGGGGGGGTGAGGGCAGCTCGTTAAGCACAATGACCCCACCCTTCAGGAATGCAGGTCCCCCTCTCCAGATGCCCTCCCCACTCCCCACCTGCAGGTGGCCTGCTCAGCGCTCAGCCCCAGACCCCCCTTCTCAGGAAGCAGGAGTGCTTGTCCAGAATGCGTTCTGACATGTGACAAGACCCCCAAGCTGAGGACAAGAGCAGCTGGCAGGCCGGGCGGAGAGGGGAGTGGGGGGGGCGCTGCCAGCAACACGACCCCTGCCTTAGCCAGCCCCAACTCACCCCCACCCTCTGCCTGCGAGACTCCAGCCCAAGGGCCACTGGCCTGGTGACCGCACACAGCACCAATGCCAAACAATGCCCCCCCCCCCCCCCCCCGAGGCCCGCCCCTTCCGCCCTGCCCCAAGGTCCTGGGTTACTTTGATTGGAATGCCCCGGGGGGAACGCCTCCCTCCCTGTGATATGTAAACAATGGCGCTGCATTAATCCGCGCGCGTGGGGCCACATAATTACCTATTCAAACGCGTCTCGGTGATCGATAAAGCGCTTAGCTGGCCGGCTCTGTGTCCCATTCAGGGCCGGGCGCCTTCCCCTGCACCTCCCCGCCTTTGTTCCCACAGCAAATGAATGGAGACGCGCCCGGGCCGGCGAGCTGCCATTGATTAATCCATTAAGAGGCTGTAATTCGCCGCCGAGGTACCTGTACCCACCCTTTTGCCGGCTCTATCGGTCGGCACGCGTCTCTGAACATGATCCTGGCCCCGCGAGGCGGCCCTAACGAAACGGACAAGCGAATAATCTGTGAATTATCACAGAAATGCTTCCCGTGGAGTGCTTTTATTTCAGATACCACTGCGCTGGAGCATCCATTATAGAAATCGCCTCCAATCTTTCCCAGAGAAATTGCCTGTGAAGGACAGCTGGCTATAGGACACCTCAGCTGTAATCTCCATTGACAGAGACATTTCCAAATGACGCAGTTCTGGGGGCGGGGGCATGGGGGGCTGGAGAAAGAAAATTCCAGAAGTGTAATAACGTCATAAATATCTTCTGTTCAGTCTGACTCTTTAATCTGAGCAGCTGCCTGTTTAGAATCAATGTCGCGGTTCATGCATGTTGAAAAAATAAAGGTGCGGGGAGGAGAAATGGAGTCATTTGTTTTCCGGCGTCAGATACGGCAGACGCAGAAAAAACGCCCCCCTCCGCCTGCTATCTAGTGCTCGTTCAGCAAATTAATTCAGCCTTCCTGACTTGCCAAATCACGCCCTCCCCCCTCCCCTCCCCCAGGGTCGATATGTGGAAGACTCTCAACTCAGCAGCTCCGCAGATGATCTCCTGCTCGATACGGGCCACCCTCCTCTCCCGCACTGTTATCTCTGCGGAAGATCCCCGGCCGCGGCTTTTACGTGGACTCAATTGCGAATGCACCGCTGCAGAATCTGCACTGGCTCCACCCGCCGGCACGCCGGCCCGCATCTTAATGTCTCTCCCGCCTATTCAGACGGCATTAGGCTCCGTGTCCGTTCCGGCCGCCGCACGCTGGCTGGCGACCGTCTCTGCCGGGACGATAACGCACTTTAAAGGATTTCCTGCATCTGCGCTGCCACTGCCGTGCCGGCAACCTCAGCAGGTGCGTCGCTCGTCTGTCGGCTCGAATCCCCCCGGCTATCGGCGAGAGAACAGGCGCTCTGCTGAGCTGACGTTTGTGAGGCTGCTACTCGGCGTGACGCAGATGCTCTGCTGAAGCACTCCCCAACATTTAGCCTTGCACGTTCAGAAAATAAGTCCCCCCGAGATCTGAAAGTGCCTCCAGCCTCTAAGCAGAGACCCCCCGCTCCCCCCCATCCCCGGCACAGTCTGGGGCCATACCATGCAAGCCTTGTCTAGGCGCATCCCTGCACACTGCCTCAGATCCCAGCGCAGATCCCCTCCACCTCCTGGCACCTGCCAATCACCGCCTGCGGGGGGGCAGTCTGGTGACCTGCTGTCTCGGCTTGTTGAGGGCGGGTAGGATGACGTGGGGTGCCAGGGGTGGTGCCATGTGAGGGGGCCACAGAAATGCCAGGCAAAGACATGCAGGGCACAGAGGCACAGGCAAATGCCCGACTGGCACGGTCGACGGGGACCACATGGTCATGGTTTTTAAACCAGCAGAGGGGGTGCGGGGCGAGGATTTTCCAGGCCCGATTCATGGTATCTCATTATCCCTTAACGGATCTGGCTGGAAGTACTTCATCACATCAACAATTCCGATGTTTATTCAAGGGCCTCCGTTGAATATTTATCAGCGGAATAATTAAAAGGCATCTTTGCGCTCATCACCAGCCGCTCTTCCAGGATGGAATCATGGGAATCTGATTAGATATTTATAACGGGGGTCGTTACACCGCATTAATAACAGCGGACCGCGGCTGCTCGCTGCGATCGCCTTTGAGGCACCACCTCGACAGTCCTCCGGCGTTCGGGAAACATTAAAGTGACATCCGGCGTGGCCCAGCACCCCGGCGTAGATCCCAGCCTCCTAACAGCCGCAGACGAGCGTGAGAAGGCAGCGGGGGTTCTTAACAGGCGTGACTGAGGCAGACAGTGGGCCCACTGGCGCTGTCTGACCCCGAGATGGCCCTCTGGACTGGCCTGGCAGCAGAACTCCGCTTTGCCATCCATATTCATCCAAGTCGTGTGGCAGCACTCTTACTTCAGCCCGCTTCAAGTAACAGAGTGTTCGGCTCAGCTTTGGAGTTTGGGAGAAGCTGACCGACGCCGGCCGTAAGAAGTAGCCAGAAGGGGGCACAGGAGAGGCAGCTTTACCCACCAAGACCTGCCCCCAAGGACCCACCCCCTCATTTTCCCTCTAGAATACTTAGATACCAGACTCCACCCAGCCTGAGGCATAACAGCCAGACACCATCGCGTGAAACATAGCGCCCCCCAAGGCATAAGGCCAAAAAGAGAAAAACAATTTTGAAATGGACACATATCTCTACTTGTAACATTGATGGAGTTCCATTAAAACACCATCAACCATATTGGAATTAACAGTCATTTTCTGACAGGCTTTTCCGTTTAAGGACGGGCACACAAACACAGTGGGCTGAGAGGACACGGCCGCTCGCAGAGCCGACAGCTCTATCACTCCCATAATTACTTGCTCTGTGAGAGCCCCATGTCCCAGGTCCCACAATCCACAGCTGCATGCTAGGCACTCGCTCACCTAATTGGCGTGATTAGATTATGGCTCACCGTCATCAGGAAGGCCGGGATTGTACTCCGATTGATGTGGCTTGTCGAGCTTTTCACTAAGTGTCTGTTTCACACCGTTTCTGACACGGAGAAACAGATCGTCTCATTCTTGGGCTTTTTTCCTGACGAGGCCCGACTCCGCATGGAAACGGAGAGCTCTGTATATTATCCGTGAGCCAGAACATCCGCATCCTGCCCGATTCCTCCAGTCGCCGTCAAACGTCAGGGCCGGCCTTCCTTGACAGCAGCGCTCTGGGAATTCTGGCCAGACCAGGAAACGGCGGGAACATTTGGTTCAGTCGCATTAGTTGAATGAACATTGGGGCCGTGGGGGAGGGGGGGTCTTTGGGAGGATGAACGAGAGTGCTCACTGCTTCATCTCATCACACGAGTAGCTGGCTGCTGGCGACGGGGGAGGGGGGGGAAGGAGCTTACGAGGCCCCATGAAAGCTTTGAGAAACCCCAAACCTGCCAACGGCTGGCCACCTTTGACCCCGCAATCAACACAAACTGCTGCGTGATAACGCTCACGCTCATTTAATGCCATGATTGCAAGAGGCTCTGGTGTCCCTGGATGTATGGAATAAATCCTTACGGTATAAGGGAAGGGAGGAGAGGACAGAGAGAACATCATGTCATGCTCATCAAGGCAGAGCCTCCCAGACCCTATACGCCTACATAACCCCTACAGCAATCACAGGTACACCTGTCCTGGAGATCACCTCCACAGCATGCCGAGTACTGCCAGGGAAGGGCTGGTGCTCACAAACACTCTTCAACAGGTTACCCTTGGTTACCTGTAACACAAATTAAAAAAAACACAGCAGCCCCCACCCCACGCCCCCACTCAACCCCCAGGGTAGCTGAAGCTGGAGGAGGCACACACAGAGAGTGGCAATCAGCTGCGAAGCCGTCAATCATACAATCAGCCCACGGCTGTCAATCACCATTAATGGGGGTGGGGGCATGTATATGGTTATTAGTGGGGGGGGTCAGTGAAAACACAGGGAAAATGGCCAATAGGGCACTCCCGCAGAAAAGCGTATCTGTCAAAGAGTGTGTGCGACCCCCCTCACACACCCGTGCATGCATACACACGTGTAAGTGTGTAGAGAAGGCCACTCAGTTACATACCCACACACACACACACTGATTAGACAGCAGCCATTCGCCCCCCCCCACACTTCACACATTTCCTCTTTTACATTCCTCCAAGCAGCACGGCGGATTGGCATTACCCAGCATGCACTGCACACAGTTACTTTCCACTGGTTTTTCTGTCCAGATCAGAAAACCAGACTGGCGTTTCCGATGCAAGGATGCATTTTTGATATTGCATCATCACCACAATGCAATTCTGTGACATATAACAGCATTAATCTACAGATCTGGAAATAAATTGATACACCCTCCTCTCTCAATCAGGGGAGAGTGGCCAGTGTGGTGGGTTCCTGCAGAGGGCGGGGCCACATGGACGAGAAGCCCTGAGGAATTAGACGGTTGTGTGGTGGCGTCTGAGAGCACAGTGGGATGCAAAGCTCACCAGCACCCTCTTACTCTCGACCCCACCACATTTCTACTGCCCCCTCCTCATGCACCATGAGCCAGTTCCATCATCCCTCTAGAGCAGAGGCAGGTCTGGAGCTCATGGGTCCAGTGGAGGGGGTCCGCGAGAGGGGGGGGGGGCTTAGGTAACCGACACCGCAGGGTTTTCTGTTATCTCACCATTATCCAGGCCCTGGCTTCAGATCTGAGCTCCACCAGCCGTGTTTCTGAAAGCTTAAACTTTCTAAAGAGACTGAGGATCGATATTTTTAAAGACAGACGATATCAAGTCCGGTCTAACGTGGCTATATACTGCCAAGACTACT
>JAODKM010000002.1:26832814-26844656 GCA_026780845.1 Petrocephalus sullivani | reverse complement strand
GCTTGGGGTCTAAGGGGAGGGTGGGAAAATAAGGGGGGGGGTTGGGGGGGGGGGGGGGGTGCTCAGACACTCAGTGCTCCCCCCTCCACTGAAAAGAATGACATTTCTGGGGCTTTCCATTTGTAATTGTAGGATATCACTGCTGTATGCAATGCTTTGTATGTGTGATGTGAGTATACATAAGTATTTATAGTGGCTATGGGTGTATATACATGTGTATGTGTGTGTGTGTGTGTGTGTGTGGGTGGGGGGAAGGTGAGGTGTCAGGGCAAGGTCTCACGTCTCACTGAACCCCCCCCCCCCACCGAAACGATACCGATAAGGTGGGTAAAGTCCACGTCCAGCCGCTCTCGGTAGCCAAAGTCGGGGTCCATGCCACTGCGGTGAAGCACCACCTGAGCCACACATTCCTCGATGATCTTGTAGTACTGCGGCCTGGAATGGAGAGGGGCGGAGTCGGCGTGGTCAACATGGGCCAATAGGATGCATTCAAACTACAGTCTGTAGCACTTCCCTGATTTTCTTATCAGCCCCCCCCTCACACATCATTACTGCCCCCATTTATCCTTCTTCCCAATAATGGCGCCCACCCCTTATATTGGCGAGACGTCCAATCAAACTGTGAAATGACGGCAGGCGGGCGACAGCCTCGTCCGGGCAAGGTGACGCCTTGCACCGTCACGCAGGGAATTCGCAATCATCCTCGGAAATTACAGGAGGCCCGCCGAAGCGGCCGGGGGACGCCAACGCTCTCCGGGTGTAATTAAAAGCACAACAAACACAAAAATAAACAGGAATACAAGCCAGCAAAAAGGAAAGCACATGGGGGCGGTGGCGGAGAGCTCATAGACCATGCTGGCACCCAACACACTGGGCCCTGACCTTCCCGAGCTCAAAACGGTTGACTTTAATTGCAAGTGACATTTAGTGGAAACGACGTCAATCTACACCGTCAAATAATTCTGGTCTCACCTTGAGATTTCCAAGGAGACGCAATTCTGAAACCAGAACCCACCCCAAACACCCCCAGATTAAAGATAGCCCCACAACTTTATGGTTCACACTGATTCCCGGAATTACCTCCCAGCATCAAATCTTTGCCTTAAGGTCCTAAAAAATCTGTCACTTGTAGCCCACAGACCGACAATCACAACCTGAGTATTATTATTCTCTTTTATTTTACTTTCCACAGGAGTACAGAAGCATGACCCGCAGCCCCCCACCCCCCCCACCTCAAGGACTATGGACTGGATGGGCTAAGGGAAATGGGGCTTGTACACCCAAGTAAAGCATCTGGGTAAAGTAGCGGAGGCAGAGTGGCAAAAAAGGGAACGTTATGGGGAAGAATGGAAGGATGAATGGATGGATATATGATGGATGGATGCATGCATGATGGATGGATATATGATGGATGGATGTATGGATGCATGATGGATGGATGGATGGATGTATGATGAATGCATGGATGATATATGAGGGATGGATGGATGCATGATGGATGGATGCATGATGGATGGATGGATGGATGGATATATATACGAGGGATGGATGGATGCATGATGGATGGATGCATGATTGATGGATGGATGCATGAGTGATGGATGGATGAATGGAAGTATGACGGAGGATGGATGTATGATGGATGGATGCATGATGAATGGATGGATGGATGGATGGATGATGATGGACGTATGATTGATGGATGGATGCATGACCGCTGTATGTATGAATAACAGATGGATGGGTGTATGATGGATGGATGGGTGTATGATAAATGGATGGATGGATGACAGATGTATGGATGTATGATGGATGACGGATGGATGACGGATGGATGGATGGATGAATGGATGGATGACAGATGAGGAATGGTTGGATGGACAATGCTGCCAGGTGACCCTCCCTGGCCCGTACCATCCTCACCGCTCCCGTCCGGCTCTCTGCAGCAGCAGTAATTACTGCTCAGTAACTGTTTAACCTGCAGTTTCCATCTCATTCTCCCTCAGATTGTTTTATTTTAAATTTTAAACGCTTCCCATTAACTGGTGCTGCCATCGACAGAGAGCGTCTGGGCTTAAGCTGATGTCTCCCTGACATCCTGCAAAGGCATTTCCTCTAACGCTAAATCGTCCCTGACATTAGCACCTGTCCTTAGAGAGGTACCCTTAGAGAGTGCCGTTTAACATAAATACTGCTTCACATTTGGCAGGGTGACGGTGCGCTCATATTTACTGACAAGCACACACATACACAGTAGAATGAGGTTATACGCACTTTTCATAGGTACATCTTCTAAATGGGGTAGCCATTTATGGCTGTCATGAGGACACATCAAATTATTATCTCAATAAGAACACCCCTCCACCCCACTAGCATCTTTCCATGGACGTAGATAAGAGTGAGTTGGTGACTGACCCAGAACTGTCACAGCACACCAGAAAAGGCAGGGCCTCAGAACCACCCCCACTGCCCCCATTCCTGCTCCCCTGTGGGGCATCCTACCAGCTTCTTGCATTATACTTATTATTACGCTATTTTTTGCTGACATTTAGCATATTGGCTAACATGCTAGCCATAATAGTGCCTATGGAGGCGCCCCTCCCCAGACTGCCGTGATTGAAGCCCGGCCTCCAGTACCTACAGACAGGGTCTCGCCCCCCCTCCCCGTCTGATGATCTGTACTGAAGACTACAGATACGTACCTCGAAACGTAAATTAGAACCTAAGAGCATCAGCGACGTCAAAGCGTCAGCGTGTGTGTAACCACGGTGGTCCCGGAGAAGCGCGTGCGTAACCGCGGAGGTCTCGGGGAGGCGCGTGCGTAACCGCGGAGGTCTCGGGGAGGCGCGTAACCGGGGAGGTCTCGGGGAGGCGCGTGCGTAACCGCGGAGGTCTCGGGGAAGCACGAGCGTAACCACGGTGGTCTCAGGGAGGCGTGTGCGAAACCGCGTAGGTCTCGGGGAGGCGCGAGCGTAACCACGGTGGTCTCAGGGAGGCGCGTGCGTAACCGCGTAGGTCTCGGGGAGGCGCGAGCGTAACCGGGGAGGTCTCGGGGAGGCACATGCATCGCTCAGCCACGGCAGCGGTAGGGATGTATCTTTTAGAAGCGTATCTTTAATAACAGTATGCATTTTTAACGAGCATCCGCGGCGATCGCTCTCCCCGCCAGAGACAAGCCAGTCGGCTAATGTGCACTCAGGCCCTGCTTCTCCAACAGACTGACAGATACATTATTCATTACACAAAGCAAAACCCCCACCTCACCAAAACTCCCCATCCAATCCCAATTCCTGCACATACCCTCCCTGCCTTAAATATTCTATTTGGACAAAAGGTCTGAGCTTCTGTGTGTCTGCCATAATAGGTAGTAACAAGCAGGCTGGCGTGTGGTCTCAGGTGGGAGTGGGGTTAGTACACTCCTCCCCTTGGCCTAGATGACCTTTTGCTTCACAACCAATGAGCCATTTTGATTTAGGTAAATATTCTTGACCAAACATGTACTGCTGGACCTCTCACCAGGCCTGTCATTCTTAGATGGGGCTCATGGGAGTTTTACTTACACAAACATTTTCTGAGGGCAGAACGAAAAATGATTGTTTCAGTCAAATCACATGGTTGACCAAACAATCAGATGTCTTGGTCCCACCCCCTCTAGTCACATCATTTTTTTGTTCTTCCACAAGGCTACATCGGGGGGAGGGACTCACCTGATATAGTAGTCATTCCGGACCAGCAGGAGGTGCTGTAGGACCGACAGGAGGTAGTTCTCAGATGCCGTGTCCTTCACCATGTTTGAGAGCAGGTGGTAGACCTCATTCATGTCGGTGCGGAAGGGGTTAAGGATAAAAGCCGGAAGGAACGTGGGGGTCCCAGCAGAGGCTGGTCACACACTCCCTGCAGGCAGGAGTCATATATACCCCTTCAGGAGAATGTGTCCAAATACGAACTTGTCTGTCCTCATTATAGAAAGGCCCGTGTCCTCCAAGCTCAGGAAGCACAGGTGGGGTGTCAGCATGACGAAGCCTGAGAACCACATGAAAACACGTGTCGTCCAGGCACTCTCGCACCCAGGCCCGAATCTCCCTTGTCAGGAGACATGGACTGGATGAAGGGAGGCTCTGACAGGGCCTCTGTAAGTCCCTCATGCTGGCGGGTTTCCCGGAGGGGGTGGCTGAAAGTGGGGGATTCGCACACAACAAGGACACACAGTGCTGCAAGGACAGGCCTCAAGTGGTACCAGTACCACCCCCTGCTGTGAAACCAATAAAAACCTGAGGCACACCGACTCCAAAGCCTACCATCTCTCCATCCACGTCATCAGACTGGACATCCAACGAGATCTATAGCTACATCTGACCCACTCCTAACTGTGACATTTTAGTAAAGCCTTAACAAATGTGTTGCTGGCCCAAAAATGCAGAAAGGACAGTGCGGGGGCTGGGGGGGGGGGTTGAAAGGGTGCCTACAGGACAGGACGGTCAGACAGGAAAGGATCTGAGGCCCGAATCGCCACTGTCGGGTGCCAGGCTCGCAATCGCCGTGCCCCCAGGACCTGCTCAGTGCCGACTGACGGCTTGTAGCACTCCACAGGCTGTCAGTCAGTGACACACTGACCTCTGAACAGAGAGCGCACCCGGCGGGGGTGTAGCCTTCAAAGCGGCAGAGGCAGCCCCCAGGACCACCCCCCCCACCCCTCGCTACTCCGCCAGCCGATTTCACATGCAGCCCGTGACGGCGAATCCGACAGGCTTCACAGAGCTCATGATGAAGGTGTAACAGCCTTTAATGACCCCTTCTCCCAGCTGGGAGCTCATTCCTAAGACTAAACAAACAAAGGGGGGGGGGGGCTGCGAATAAATATCATTCCCTCAAGTCTACCTGTCAGGTGGCACCTTCCAAAGAAGCGGCACATTAATCAAACGGAGAATCCACAGGTTTGAATATTTAGACGGGGAATCATGAAAGATGCATAAGCTGGCCGAAGAGTGGAAGCTCAAAAATCCATACCGAGTCTGAACAGAGGTGGGGCAGGGGGGGTGGTCCTGGGGGCTGCCTCTGCCGTTCACAGCACATATCGATTACACGCCTGACAGATGAAAAGTAGATAGAAAACAAATATTATTTTAAAATAGATTTAAAAAAATTGGAAGAAGACAGGAAGCAATTTGAAAAAATAAAGATGCAGGTGACCATTGATTTGAAACTTTCTGTGGAGCTGTTGTGATGTGGGGGGGTTATCTATCTAAACATTGCCGGGGGGAGAAAACGAGGTCACCAAGCAGAGAGAATCTTTCGCCGACGACACCCTTTTTTTGTTTTTTTTTTTTCCTTCTTTAACTTCAGTTAATTTATTCCTCTTATTTAAGATTAGACTTCAGGTGAGGCGGCTTGATAAACAGAAGCATATAACACGCATAACATGCTCTTCAGATAATGTGAATATGCAAAAAGAATATTTCAGATGGTTCAGAGCCAAACAGTGGCAGGATTAGTTTGAATCATCTACCTAAAGTTGTAAGAAATAACAAAAAACCTGTGAAGTACTCAGAAAATAAATAGCTAGCGGCAAATATTCAAATTGGATGCAAACTTGGCAAGAAAAAAGGGTAATCTCAGCTGGATGTTTGTCTTCTCTGAGAAGCAGGCAGGAGCGCTATCACTGAGCAAACCTTCTTCTGCAAAGACAGAGGCAGGGAGGCGGGGGGACTCTTCCAGCCAATGGGCCAGCTCTCTCTAGCCCGGTTCCAGTCGCAGCATGAGCGGAAGCTTAAGATTGGCCGCTTTACAGGATGCCATGTTAGCCCTGGCCCCGCCTTATTTTGTCAAACACAAAGTAAGTGGAAGATTTTAAGTCACGTGTCTATGGGGGGAAATGGCAGATGAGAAGACGCCACGAAGGGTATCGTCTTTTGCAGTGCCATGGTGTTTGGGAAGTAAACGAGGCACTCAAAAAATGCATATCGCAGAGCCGATGGAGATCCAGGAGCACCTGTGCTATCAAAGGCCTATCCTCCCACACTGGTAGGGACACAGGCAACCCCCCCCCTCAACAGGTCAACAACAAAACTGCTCACCCTGTTTCAAATGCCCTTACCAGTGATAAAACCAAAGGAAATAAAAGCCTTGAAAACAGCAGTGGCCTCCTTTCATTAGCCCAAGCCTCGTCTGTAATTAAGAGGCATCTTCTGCATCAAACTGCAACTGTAAACAAAGTCCTTAACCGCTAATTGCCACTCCGCCATCAGGCCTAACGAGGGAGGTGCGGTTCGTTAGTGTGGAGTGGTGGGTGTACCTAAGTAAGAGAGCCCCCCCTCCCCAAACATGAGTTCAGTAACATTTTCTCTCCTTTTCTCTTCTTCTGGTTTTAGAGTTGCACAGCTGATATAGCCTGAATAAACAGGCCAGGATGGAGGAGGTCTGCCTGCTCTGTCCCATGGCACGGCAGCCAATCGCTATTCATCACCACACAGGAGTCACCTCACTGACACCTGCATCCAGGCCGGCTGGAGATGGGGTGGGGGGGTGCCCCCCAGGCATTAATATTCATGAGACGGTCCCATCGAGACGGCAGATGAGGGCAGGGGTCCAGAGTGGAAACATGCCTGCCCCGCCTCCCATCCCTAAGCACCTGTCATTCTCTCGGACGCGGGCGCGGAAAGGTCCTGCGCCTCAAGACACGGGAAGATGGAGGGGGTCAGCGAGAACATCTGTGTGGTGCCGCTGTGTGCACCGGAGTGTCGGCTCCTACACGGCTGTCTCGCTCAGATTATAGAGGGAACCGAACCCGGAGCAGACGCACCCGGAACAGGGCAGCGGAAACCCGAGGGGCTCAGACAGATTCTACACCAGCCAGAAGGACGAGGAGAGGCGCGACAGCACAGACAGCTGGAGCAGGGTTGCCGCAGATGCTGAGCGCGCATGACAACCACAGCAAAGGTCGTTTTCCAGCAACATCTGCATCTCTCAAGGTGTCAAGCACACGCATGCCAGAATTGGTTCTGGGAGGATGGTGAACTTGCTGGTGCAAGCGTGACGGATGTGGGATCAGGATACTGACACAGGTGTCAACCCCCATAACTCCTGCACTCAAAACACTAGCCTTAGTTTTTAAGCTGGTATCGCTGGAACAGCCCCAACTTCAGAGTTGGAAAAATAAAGTAAAAAACAGGTTTATGAAAAACAAGCAAGGTCATTGTTTTTTCACAGTCAGGAGCTGGGGATTCTGGGAAACTAGACAAACGACACTACTGGGCGAGCTGAGGTGCCGAGTGCAGAGTTCAGGGGAGGGAGGAGTTAGCTTCCTGGGGCCCTGTATCGAGAACTGGGCAAGAATTGGCTATCGAGCTCTGACCTGTTAGACCCTCCCATCAGAATGGGGCATTTAGCTCCCTCCCCAATATCAAAGGATATTCCATCTCGGCCCGGATGTCCTCCAGCCGGTGGGAAAGCTCAAGGAAGTCCTCGTCCTTGTTTTCATTGAACACCTTCAGCTGGATGTCCAGTTCCTCTGTCTCCTTCAGCTCCTGTTATTTAAAGCGCGGAGAGGAGAAGCTTGAGACTGGCAGGTCCTAGAATACAAAATCTCAAGCATTTTGGGCTTTGAGGCAGACCATCATCGCCCGTGGCCTTCACCTTTCTGTATGCTCTCCCTGGGGCAATTAGCAGCAACATAGGAGATCACCACAAGTAGAAAAGGGACACAGAAAACTCCTCCCACTATTGAGGTGTGCCAAATACTGATGGGCGATACTGATGGGGAATACTGATGAGAGAAACTGACAGGGGGGTACTGACAGGGAATACTGATGTGGAATACTGACGAGAGATACTGGCAGGGGGATACTGATGGGAGATACTGACAGGGAGATACTGATGGGGAGATAGTGACTGAGGGATACTGATGGGAGATACTGACTGGGGATACTGACGGGGAAACACTGATGGGGGATACTGACGGGGGGATACTAATGGGGAGATACTGACGGGGGATTCTGATGGGAGATACTGGCGAGGAGATACTGATGGGGGATACTGAAGGGGAGATATTGACGAGGATATACTGAAGCGGGGGATACTGATGGGAGATACTGACTGGGGATACTGACGGGGGATACTGATGGGGAGATTCTGACTGGAGATACAGACTGGGAATACTGACGGGGAGATACTGACAGGAGATACAGACTGGGGATACATACAGGGAGATACTGACGGGGGGATACTGATGGGAGATACTGACGGGGAGATACTGATGAGGATAGCAGACCTACACAGTGTGCCCCCCATGCCCAGCTCTGCCCCGTCCTCACCGGCAGGATCTTCTTGAGGCCGCAGCGCAGGAACTCGTTGCGGAGGTGGATGCGGAAGTCCAGGTCATCTGGGGAGGTGAGCAGGGCGTTGATCAGCTGCATGCACGCAACCTGCAGGAGATGGGGTTCAGGTTATTCCCGTCCCACCCATGTGTAAGTGCCAGGCGCCCAAACCCCTCACTGACTGCAGCAGCAAGTTTCCCTTACACTCGTTAGTCACATAGATTTTCTGATAATTTTTTAGTTTTGTATGTAAATTAATATGCAGTATGTTTTTACCAGTACATAGGCACAAACCAGTTTAAACCGGTTTCCTGTACAACCTTTAAACCCAAAATACCTTTAAACAGAAGAAATGTTTATATTAACTCAAAAGAGACCATGAGTAAGTAATTTCCTAAAAATTTTATGAAACTTGAAATTAGCACAAGGGGTCACGAGCAGGGATTCCTGCTGTCCATGCAAACACTTTCCCTGCATTTTAAGACCAGCTGTCCAAGCAAAACACTTTCCCTAGATTTATTGTTCCTGAAGCATGGTAGAGGTTGGACATCGATGGTCCAGACTACTTGTAGGCTGAAGTTTCAAACAGAACAGAGGAGGAGAACAGCAAGTTTCAACACTCAGCCCAAGGGTCGCTAGGGACTGGGAGAGCTGAATGCTGGTTTAATGGTTTATCTATACAGAACAAGAGCCAGGAGTGATTATGGTATGAGTTGGCTGGTGGTATTGATAGGCTTTAACCAGCCCAAAGGGGGGGGGGGGGGCTGAGGGACCATAGTCATAAAGTGGAGAGCTCCCAGGACACAGAGTTGATGGAAGGGCATGCATGTCCAGTATGGACATACGGAAAGCAGTTACCATCTCTGGTATAGCGCCGGCAGGGGCCCCTGGGGTGTCATGTTATCATATGGATCGGTCCGGGGCAGGCAGCACCGGGATGGGTCCTAAACAAGCCTTTGATTCACCATTCCCCACAGAGGTATGCATGGGGTTCTGTCCCCCCATCCAAAACCAATGCATCCCAGCTGGCGGGGCCTAATTTGCATTGAACCGAGCACAGAAATCAAAATATAAGATAAAGTTATATTGTCCTTTCCTTATTGATACAAGATAAACTTATGCTGTCCATATTATATAATATTACTGTTGAAACAGGCGTGCCAGCGGAATGACAGGACAGCGTTTTGCAAACCACGCCTCTCTTTTTGCACTGAAGCCCGCGGCCAGCGCAGCATATTGAGCGTAAATCACTGCTGATCGAAGGGCTGCGCGAACCTCGCGGCGCGCACAGTGCGTGCTGCGTTCAGTCTGAAAGCGCCTTAATACTCCCATTATTATGGCTGCTGAGCCAATCAGGGCCAGGATGGGTCAACTGAGGTAAATCACAGGGGTGAGCACAATCCTTACATTAACAACCACACCAAAGAGCAGAGTGACCTCAAGTGGGAAAGACTCTGAGAAAAGGGTTAATCACTCTAAAAGGGGAAGACAGAGGACGGAGTTGGAGCCCATGGGAGGAGGAAAGGGGAGGAGTGAGGAAGAGGGAGGGGTGGGAAAAGGTAAGAGACGAAGAGGCATAAAACAGAAGTCAGGAGTTGTAATGAATGTAAAGTCACGATAGGAGGCTGCTGATTGGTCCTCAGGATGGCACAGCTGCTCCCTCTTTTGAAGATGGTGTGGATGGGGGGGTGGGGGTGAAGCGGCGTGCCGTGTTGCCAGACAGCAGACAATGTAGGTCTCACGGTACGTCTTAATACCCAGCAGTTCCCCCCCACCCCCAGCCAGGGGAAACAAGCTGACAAGTGGAGACGAGGGATAGAGTAAGGTGAGTGTGGGGGCAGGGCGAGCGAGACTGATGGCTGACAGGGCTGCTAACCTCCAAGCCAAGCCCACGCAGTGAGAGAGAGCGCTCAAGCAAAGGGGCCCACAGACAGGCCCACGCGGTGAGAGACAGCGCGCAAGCAAAGGGGCCCACAGACAGGCCCACGCGGTGAGAGACAGCGCGCAAGCAAAGGGGCCCACAGACATGTCCACGCGGTGAGAGACAGCGTGGAAGCAAAGGGGCCTACAGACATGTCCACGCGGTGAGGGACAGCGCGCAAGCAAAGGAGCCTACAGACATGTCCACGCGGTGAGGGACAGCGCGCAAGCAAAGGAGCCCACAGACATGTCCACGCGGTGAGAGACAGCGCGCAAGCAAAGGAGCCTACAGACATGTCCACGCGGTGAGAGAGCGCGCAAGCAAAGGGGCCTACAGACATGTCCACGCGGTCAGGGACAGCGCACAAGCAAAGGAGCCTACAGACATGTCCACGTGGTGAGGGACAGCGCGCAAGCAAAGGGGCCCACAGACAAACCCACTTGGTCCAACCGCTGCTTGCAGTAATTTATTTAAATTTTTTTCTGATGTACGGCTGACCTGAGGTCTACTGAAGGCTCCCTGAGCCACTGCGGGGGGGGGGGGGCTGGTTCACCCTATGTGATTCACATCTGACATGGGGCACTTTAAATGAGGGCATGCATGTTTCTCTGCCATGTGACGAGCCTGAGCCAATCACGGCCTGACCCCACCCACCCACGCACCTGCAGCTGCTGCGCCTCATGGTTCTCCAGACCCTCCACAATGCAGGCGAAGCGTTCTCGGTTGTTCCTCTCTGCCGCGATCGTCATGGCCTCCAGGATCTTATCGAGGCTGCAGGGAGCACAGACAGAGAAATGCGTTTTATCGACCTGTGAGTAAAACCTTTACCCACAATCCTCTCCTGCCCCTCCCCAGGAGGCGTCTTCATCGCCGCACGGCAGGTTTCTGAGGGCCAGGCTGCAAGGGGGTGGAGGGGAGGGGGGGGGTCACTTATGCCCATCGTGATAATGGGCCGCTCGTTCTTCCACACTGGGCTGCCTGCAGGCGGGTGGGGCGAAGGGGGGGGACTGAACTCTTTTGTTTTTGGAGGGAAGCCGTCGAAAAGGCAAAGTGGAGGGAAGCGCCAATCTCCGCAGTTTTATCGCACCGTCAGGTGACAGAGGCTGGACCTTTATCTGTGACACGCAGACAGACACAGAGCAACAAAGGCGAGAGGGATGGAGTTTATCTGCCGTCCATCCAGAGGCTAGGCGTGCTCCGCTCAGCATCACCACTCCCACCTATGCCCAAATCCTGCTGGGCGAAGAGCACGACCTGGATAAGTGCGCCCATCAAACCACTTACACAACCTGTCTTCAGGCATTCACGTAGATGGACACAAGCCTAGTTTATCAGGCCCCACGAGGGCAAGTCTGTGTCACATGAAAGCCTGGCATCTGGCCGGTGCATGAGCCCTGTCCTCTTCGAGGCTAACTAATGGCTAGCCATTCCCGAAGGGACTAGTGTCAGTATGACTAACTGCTAGCAATCCTCAAAGAAGCTAACTAAAGGTAAGGCATCTCACAAGGGGCTATCTAACTGCTAGCCATCCCAAAAGGGGCTAGCACACACACGGTTAATGGCTTCCCGCTGAATTTCTTTAGTCCCTGCCGAGCCCTGAGTCTTTGGA
>JAODKM010000002.1:26820118-26832714 GCA_026780845.1 Petrocephalus sullivani | reverse complement strand
AAAAGGGGCTAGCACACACACGGTTAATGGCTTCCCGCTGAATTTCTTTAGTCCCTGCCGAGCCCTGAGTCTTTGGATTTCAGCTTAGCAGCATTTGTTATTCTACACCGCTTCAGCACAACGGAAACAAAAACAAAAAGAAATTTCCCAGGACACAATTTATAACCTGTCAACAGGGTCGTTTGTTCATAGCCAACAACGATTAAAGGCGTCACAGAGCCCAGGCACTTAAACGGCACCGCGCTAAGCAGCACAACTGGACACGAGTCAAAGGCACATGCCGGCTCGGGCCCAGTGCGAGTGAGCAGAGCGCCCCCCCCCCAAGAGGTGGGGCTAGAAAGCCACTCACATGTTCTCCTCGCCCACGATGCAGACGGCAGATAGGATCTTGACGATCTCCGTCATCATGCTGGTCTGCTTGACGTCGATGGCCCTCGCCAAGAGCAGGAGGCTCCGTTCGTCCCCAAGGATCTTTTGCAGGCCATACTGCAGGAGAGCAGAGAATGAGGGACTGAATGAGGGACGGGCGCACCTGTCACATGACCTCTTTCCCAAACTTCCCACGTCCTCACAACAACATCCACACCAACGGAGCCTCTAACACCAACCTAAGGACAGAAAAAGAGTCGCTACCCTACAAGCCAAGCTTTCTGTAACACAGACCAAGCTGGTACACGTTTTGGGGCTGGGGGAGAAGGGGGGCATGATGATGAATTAACGCAATTTCGGGGCAGCAGGGCCGCTGATGCTCTTTGAGCCATAACTGTAAACCCGGGAAGCACAGCCCTCCTTGTGACTTAGGTGTTTTATAGGATACCACAATATCTGGGCTGATGCCAATTTAATTAAACGGTGAACCAGAGACTGTGCATTATTTAGGAAACGTTGACAAACTTCAACCCGCAGTAAATGAGAAGTTACCAAGAGGTAGCAGAGGCCGGGCCCAGCAACACGGCTTGGGGGCCCAGGGGAGCTCAAAGACAGCGTGGGTTTAAAGCCCCACGAATCCGGTCTGTCCCCATCCAGAGCAATGAGTATGGAATGTTAACATGTCAAGGAAGCAACGTGACCATTCCCCTACAGAGATACGTGTATGTACGTGGGTAGGTATACCACCTTCACAGATACAAGTATGTACGTGGGTAGGTAGTGACCCAGGTAGTGACCCAGACTGGTATGTATACAGACCTTGTTGTTCATGAAGGCCTTGAGACATTGAATAAGCTTGTGCTGGTTCTTCTTGTCGATGCTCTCTTGTCTGGAAAGAAGGGGTTGGTGAGCTCGGTAAACATAACATGCCGTCCATGCATCATAAATATAATAATCAGAGCCCCCCCCATAAATCGGATCTTACTGTTTTTTATCCAGAAGCTTCTCCAGCGCGTCCAGCAGCAGGCCGAGGCCCTCATGGCCAAAGTTATTCACCCAGCTGGGGAGGGAACAGAAACCATTGTTACCAGCCAGCCAGGGAGCCACCCCAATGGCGTTCGGCCCCGCCGGCCGTTTGCTCAAATGGATATTCGGATATTTGTATATGTTCAGAAGACAGCGGCCACTTCCCTCGACTGTTGGGGGAAATTGATTAATGGGAATCTTCCTTTAAAAAGGAACAAATGGAAGGCAGATGGGACCGGGGGGGGGTATCTTCCTGCTCACACCTCGACTTTCCTACATTAGTGGGCGCTGGGCACTATGCGGGCGATCGACCAAATGACCAAACCAGGAGGGTCGCCATTGAGCCTAAAATAAAACAGGAGAGCTGAGGAAGAAGCCACGGATCGGGCCCGTCTCCACGTAGTGGCTCAGACACGCTCACACGCCAAAAAGTAGCGAGATTTTCCAGGCATTACGGGCAAAATTTCCATTCTTTGGACAGACAGCTTCTGCAGCTTTGGTTCTCCCTGCCGAAACCAAATCTCCCCCCGGGATTAATAAAGTACTGATTCTGATTGATTTGTCTTCATTAGCAGCAGAGCCCAGGACCCCCACGACAGGAGTGGGGGCCATTAATCCCTCAATTTCTCCTGTTACTGCTCTCGGTAGTCCTACACAACCGCAATGACATCCCGCCATCCTCTCAAGTTGTCCACAAAGACAGAGATGAGCAGTAGCAGGTATCCAAAAAATGGAAGAGGAAGACGGACGGCCAAGGTGACCCCCCCCCGGCTCAAAAAAAAAAACAGCCTGTGACCTTCACAGGTTTAAAGACGACTAATTACCCGCTAATGTGCTTTCAAGATGACCAATCAACCGCCTAGCCCCTTCAGGATGACCCTGCCTGCTTTCAGGCATTCCATAAATCCATTTTAATCTTAAGGTTCAACAAATCCATTTTAAGATTAAGGTGTGAGAACCTCCAGTATGGAGCTGTGATGGCTGCTGTCCAGCGTGTGTGGCGTTGACGCGGCACAAGGCGATCGTGGTGCTGGCGAGAGAGGAGAGAGGGCTGGTGACAGAGGGTTAGCCGTCCGCTAGCATCATATGAGGGTGTGGGGGGGATGGCCCTGTCAACCAGGCCAGCACCCCACAAATGACACCGGCCCCATGCTATCAGCACCTCTCCGTGCCGTCAGGGGAAAGTTAGACGCATGGAGCAATTTGGCAGGCGACGGCGCCCTAATCCAATGACGGTCCTGCAAGCTCCGCCCGGACTGGCGCCGCTATATTAAAGTCATTTGTATTGACAATCAGTGTCAGCGAGTGCCGTTGATTAGGCATGATGTATAGCAGCCCGCGGCGGGCTGTGGGGGAAGCGCAGGTCGGCAGCCGAGAAAGGCGGCAAAAATCACCGACGTCAGAGGATCGGGCAGCATCATCGCTCCATAGTCATTACTAGGCAACCAAACCCAATTTGCAACTTATTAGCATTTGCTGTACAGTACATTATAATGATCTGCTTTGTTAATAAAACAAAAGCGCATAATGCTACAAAATGTATAAGCGCCCACTTTACGCGATTTTAATGCTCTCTACCCACCCCCCATCCCCCCAGGCCTGCTAGCAGAGGCTTATCATGTACAAACAGTTATGCTGGGGAACCCAAACAACACAAATTAAATCATCCCAATCAACACTGCGACAACAAAAACGCGGCACCGCTGTGCCCAACCAGGGGCGAGCGCCGGCGCACGGGAGGATGGGCACTCCTCACTAGTGTTTCTGGCTCAACCACACTCGCAGCTAGCCAGTCGGCACTCAGGGCGATGCTGGAGGGTCGGCAAGCATGCGCGCACACACACACGCACGCACACACACACACAAGCACACCGACATGACACACTCACCCATCTCCAAAGGGTGTCATTTCTTAGCTGAAGACCCCCAAGAGGGTCAGCATGAGCTTTTATCACCCGGAGGTGAGGCCGTCACTCTCCCCGAGGGGAGCAGTGGCTGGTTGGCTAGGGGGGCCTAAAAGCCGAAACAGCCCAGCAGGAGCGAGGGGGAAGGCCCGCACACACACGCACGCACTCACTCACACACACACACACACACACACGCACACACACACACATACACACACACACACAGACGCACAGCAAAATATACAACTGTAACATATATAATACACATACCAACAGATTACACACCATCAGCTTTGTTTGTCATGATGTACTTGCTAGACATTTATTAATATTATCCTACTAATGCCAGCATTGATATCTAAACAACAGTAATAATAATGACAACATTAGCCCTGTCAGATACGTGATTTCTTACTTACTTAGTGATTATATGGTATTGCCCTAGAGCTAAAAAATAAACCCACGCAGCGTGTGCCACTTGTCATGCAACAGGCCCCAGCGTTTCCCACAATTCACTGGTGCTCAGCCGAAAACCTCAGGGAGCAACTAGGCCAACTGTGAGTCGAGCGGAACGCACCTCCATCTGCCTCACACGCTGCCTACCCCCCCCCCACGGTGATCCGTACATGCTGCAATCTCATTGGCTGATGGCCCGCAGCGACACACCTTGTAATCCTCCCATACCCCCCCCACTACGGGCCAAATCACCGAACAGGACTTGGCCATGCAGGACTTGGCCATGTGACCGCATGACGGCTTCTCGGCGACCTTTATGAGGGAATAGAGCATAGCGTCTCCATAGCGTGGCCATACAAGCCCCGCCTCCTGAGAGGGCCGAACCCCGGCATGAAAGACGGACAGCGAAGCGGAAGGAGCCGGAGGCCAAGAACGCCGTCTCTGCACGTAGCTGAAATGCTGTTTATAAACATCAGGGGAGAGTTCAGAACGGGGTCTGTGTGGCCAAACATACACAAGCTCCCCACCACCCTTCAATCCACCAGCAGCAGCTACAGTCCGGCTACAAACTCACCCCCCACCCCATCAGACCCCTGTCGCTCTGACGGCGCCCATTGCCGGGATGACTCAGGCTGACCCAAAACAGGAAGGACGGCCAAAGCCCCGTCGAGACGGGCCGACTTCAGCACCGTTGATGTGGGAAAGGTGAGGTCACGCCTACTGACTGCCAATCAGAGGAAGCGGCACGGAGAGCTTGAGCATGCCCTACCGCTCCCGAGAGGAGGAGAATGGCTCTGATATGCTGGAGCAGGAGGGGGGGGGGGCAGTGGGGCTCATGCAGAAAAGCTGGAAATCTGTAAGGAGAGAGAATGGGCGGGTGTGCCGTTGGTTGGCTGCCTCTCACAGTCCCCAGACATTCCCAATCGGAACCCCCACTGGGAGAAAAACACCCCTGAAATTTCTAATTATCTCCAAAACTGTGTAAGCCCCCTGGTGCTCGTCGCACTAATTGCATAGAGAAGGCCCCCCCTGGAGCCAGTAGGAGATCGTTCCAAAATTGCTGCAATGGTGATTGATCGGCTCGCAATCTAAACGACAAAGTACTGGGCCACGTGTTTGCCAGCTTGTGGAGGGGGGGGGGGGCTTGTAAATCAGAACAGAAACACCCCCCAACCCAACTTCATATCTGTGATACAGCTTCACCGTCAGACATGGTGGCTGTGTACCGGGACTCCGACCACATGGGGGGAGGCTGCAGTTAGGATGCCAGTCCAGGCGGGGAGTTGGCCCCCGCATATCTTTTGGGACAGCCAGATAGTCTGGGTAATGGACTGTGAACCAGCATTTCCACGGAGCGCAGGACAGATAGAGAGATCGCTGTCACCCTCAAGCACCGAAGCGGAGCTCAGCGGTGTGTCGGAGTGCAGAGATCCCGTGTTGGGCGGGCCGCGGCGCATCACCTGGCTCTTGGGGCGGGCTCTGCCGGTACCACCGCGGCCTCCAGGGCCTGCTGCAGTCAGGCCGTGTTGGCAGGCCGGCCGTTTTAAACAGCTTTTATGTTTAGCAGCAGTCAAACCACATCAAGAAAAATACGATCAGCAGTTACACCCACAGACCTCACAGAAATAAAAGCACAATGATTAGTAAGAGGCACGAATGCTGGTGTTCGCTCCGGTTATTACATGGCGGAAAGCCAATTTACCGTTGCCCCCACCAAGAGTGTCTCTCTTCGGATCGACAGGGCTCGGATCACGTGTACATGTTTTATGTCTGCTGGACATTAGGACATGATGGATACCATGATGAAAAACATGGGAGGGGGTGGGGGGGGATTAATGCCACATTCACAGAATATCAGCTGAACCACCTCTGTCGCCATGGTTTCTGTAGCAGATGAGCTTATGAAAAATATTATGAGGTATATTACCGACTTTAGTGTGTGTGTATGTGTGTATATATATATATATATATACACACACACACATATACATACACACACCGCAATCAGAGAATGTGATATGTGACTAGGGTTACCACCTAATCCATGTCAGAAAGGACATTTTGAGCTACTTCAGGTTTTACAAACTATTTTAAATTTGAAAGGCTGCTTTGCTTGGCTAAATAGTTCAGTTTTTCTTGCGCTTTGACTGGTTTGTTTCCTTGACTGAAAGACTCGTCCAGCTGTTTCACATTAACATCGCAGGATTATCAGAGACTGACTAATCAGCACGCAGGAAGAATGCAGTGAAATCCAGGTCCTTGTCATTGAAATGGAAGTTTACAAATCCTGTCCAAGCTCAAAGTGTCCAGGATGACATGGATTATCTGGTCACCTTATATGTGATCCTTAAAATGCTAGTTAGTGAGCACCTGTTAGCTCCTGAAGCATGACTTTAGCAGGTACCTGTCATCCCTTAAAGCGTAAGTTAGCAGATACCTGTTAGACCTTAAAGCATGATTGAGCAGGTACGTATTAGCCCCTAAAGTATGAGTGAGCAGGTAACTGTTAGCCCTTAAAGCACAAGTTAGCAGGTACCTATTAGCCCCTAAAGCATGAGTGAGCAGGTACCTATTAGCCCCTAAAGCATGAGTGAGCAGGTACCTATTAGCCCTTAAAGCACAAGTTAGCAGGTACCTATTAGCCCCTAAAGCATGAGTGAGCAGGTAACCGTTAGCCCTTAAAGCACAAGTTAGCAGGTACCTATTAGCCCCTAAAGCATGAGTGAGCAGGTACCTATTAGCCCTTAAAGCAAGTCACCAGCTGCTTTCATGTTTCCTATTCTACGGATAATGGCTGCTTAAATAAGACAACCGCTGGAAAATAATAATCATAAACATTTTCTGTCAAACACAGCCATAGCTTGACAACAATACAAATTTTTCTAATTAGAAAAATGTCCCCGAAAACACAGAGCTATCCATAAGTCGCCCGGCGGTTCCATGTGGAGATTATTTTATAGCTTTAACAACTTGCCTCTTTCTCCTTGACAAGTGCAGGTGTCGGCTGGAGCCCGGGGCTCCGCCAGCTTTCTAATGATATTTGCAGTCTGGAGAGGGTTTTTTTCTCTTCCAGCACAGCACTGGGGGGAAAAAATGACCCCAGCCATGAGCCTCAAATTTCGTTTCACTCTGTCACCACAACAACAGAGACTATTAATTTCACGGAGGGACAGATGGAGTTTTGATAACTCTGCTCCCATGCCTACGCGCCACTCACCACCCTCTCCGACCCCACCCGATCACTGCCCCTTAAATTAAGGGTGAAACAGGCCCCCCCTCTCCCAGCATAACAAATACCCAGTAGTCAAGGTGAGCATCATTCCAAAAACACACTTAAGAATAGGGATTTGGACACCCCACACGCAAGTGGGGGGGGGATACATCACTGAATATCAGGTCAGGCTTCCTGGCACATTTCAGCGCAATGTCCTGCTTATCTACCTTTCTACTCTGTCTCTGTAATATATCAGCACCAGCTGAGTGATGGTACTGTTATGTGTGGCAGATAGGGGCGGCGGCCTATTTCAGCAATGGAGGGGCCAAGGAATTCCTGACAAATGGTACATCACCATTGTGGTGGGTCCCCTAATGCCAGACTACCTGGTACTCAGCAGGGAAGATAACTCCCCCTGCTGGCCAAGGGCCTTTCCAAGACTTGCTTCTGAAAGTGACCTTTCTCCAAACAGACCTGTCAAACCACTGAATGAGAATAACTCATTTGGGGGGGGGGGGGGTTATGTGCGAACAGAAATGAGAATCTCACAAAGCACTACACAACAGCCGTATGTCACATGACAGTCACATGACAGCCAGGCAACAGGCAACAGGTGTCCCTCCATGCCACATGCATATCGTCAGGTGTACATTACATTCATTAACGTTTCATTAAGCACACAGCATTCACCCGGGTGTGCTTTGTATTGACACTGATCCGGATGTGGGGGCTTTTCTGTGTACTGGGGCCAGCAGTGTATGACATAGGGACCAGAGCAGACAGACAAAAGCAGCACACTCACACCCTCCAGAGAGAGTCACGCCGAAGCCAGAAAGCTCGTTAGACCCCATACATTACAGCTTCACGTCACTATCCGTGCCACACCCCCGCAAGCAGCGTCCTGATTAGAAAACAAGCGAGAAGGTGTCACCGGGCAGGAACGTTTTCGGTGCCCAGAGCTGAATGCTGCCACGCTTTCTGTGTACGCCAGAGGGACAGAACATTTAAAAGAGAGAGAGAGGGAGCGTTTAAAAACACTTCTGCATGTCTGTCAAGTAAGAGGAAAGAATTTACCGAAGCAAAGAGAGATGGTCTTATCCAAGGTCAATAGAGCGGACCGGCACTAATCTCCAGCATAATGAGACATTCAGCAGCGACGTTATCCTCAGTCTGCGTCAGACATCTGAAGTAATCTCCATGTGCCTGCAGAAAGGTGCTCTCCAAAGCAGCCAGGGAAAGGGCGGCCTTTGTCTTACAAGATCTCACGTATGAGGGAGGGTGTGGGCAGTGTGTGAGCCAGAGGACATCGAGATGGGGGGGTCACCACAAATGGCCATGACAGAAGCAGAAAAATTACCGGAAAGAAAAAGAAAGGAGATTGGGACAATAAATGGGGGGGGTCACTCCACGGTTAGTGTCCAACTGGCCATGCCCCCCTTAAAGCTGGACACAGGCCTCCCATTCCGCAATCCATAATCGGATTGATAGCCCATTCCGGCTGCCTCTCCAGCACCCAATGCTTGGGGAAAAGATGGGACTGGCACTGAACAGGCCTCACGCTGATCCGAACTCGGCATCAGGACTTGAGAATGACCCGATAAGCCCATCACCGGGACGGGGGCAGCGCGCCGGATAAGAGGTTGGGACAAGAAGCGCAGCCAGAGCAGTTTCTGGCCAGCTTTCCGCAGCGCCGACCGCGCCACGACCACGGCTATATTTACCAGGGGATGGGGGGGGGGCATGGTGGCATCACGGCCAGCGAGACCTCGAGCGAGGGAAAGGTCAGATGCAGCAAGTTCAGTTTGGGATGATTGCGCCCGGAGTCGGAGGGCTGGCAGGCAGAGCAGGGGAATCGCTGGCGGGATTTGGCGGACAGGCACCGTAAGACGGCGGCTTAGCGGGAAGGCACTCCTAAGCCGGCACCTCCGGCACGCAGACGCCGGGAGCTGCCGGGCCGAGCCGCGCACCCTTTATCCTCACTGCAAGGGTATTGATGAGGAATCCAGGCAGGTAAGGAGGTTATATCCTGCCTGGGGCGGCCACAGGAAGCATGGGAACAATGGTGGGCAGATAAGTCAGGGCAGGAGGATTCATGCTGAGATCCAGGCTGCAAAGCCCCTGCATGTGGGCACGTCTGTGTACATGCGTGTGTGTGCGTGTGTTGGTAGATAACAGAAAGATCCGGGCTATATCCAGGACAGCAGCCTCCATTATTCCATCCCATCCACAATGCGGGGCCCGGGGCCCGGGGCCTGGGGAGAGAGGGGGCTGCATATGAACTATATCAATGATTACCCGCAAGTAGGAGAAGAACGAGAGTGACCCCCCCCCCCCAGAGCGTGCTTAATGTGAGTCAACAAAGCAGAACGGGGGTGTCAGCAAGAGAAGTGGGGAGCGAGGCGTCAGGAGCCAGCACTGCTAAATGGGGATAAAAGGGAAAATGAGGAATTAAGGAGGGACATGGGGGAGACGATCCAGGGGGTTCTGCTGCCTCTGACACCCCCAACAGTGCCATCTGTACGTGAAACACAGGCGAGTTCCTCCAAGCACACCTGCATGACACCTTCCAGGTACCTGGGTGCGCCTCAACACCTGGAAGCACACCTGGGCGAGGGAAAGGGTGTGCGGGCCAGCCAATTAAGCTACCACACAGACATGGACTTTGGGGAGGTGTGTCCGACTGCGGGGGGGCATAACACTGACTGGAAGTTTCCCCTTTTCTGCTGATTAAATGTCTTTGCAATTGGAAGGAGACGCTAATTATTCCCTTCGTTAAGGGCTCCTCCGTTCCTAAAAAAAAAAAGGAAAAAAGCCTGTTGTGCTGTTGTAGTTTCCTGGGAAAGCAAGAAGCACAGAAATTGGGGCCCGCTTGGGGCGGGGCCAGCAAAGGCAGATACCCTCGAGCAGTGTTTCTCAGTCCTGGACCACCTGGAGGACCACCTGCCAGAAAGCTTTCGGTCAGACCCACTCTGCTTACAACCTACTACCTTCATTATTAGGCCATTAAGAAACACGTGATGCTAATTAAAATCAGGCTGAAGTGAAAACGTCCTGGAAGGTGGGGTTCTATGAACGGCACTGAGAAACGCCCGGTGTCCCCCGCTCAGTGTCCCCCGCTCAGTGTCCCACGCTCAGTTTCCCACGCCCAGTGCGCCTTGCTCAGTGTCCCATTCCCGGTGTCCCCCACTCAGTGTCCCACGCCCAGTGCCACTCGCTCAGTGTCCCATTCCCGGTGTCCCCCACTCAGTGTCCCACGCCCAGTGCCACTCGCTCAGAGTCCCATTCCTGGTGTCCCCCACTCAGTGTCCCACGCCCAGTGCCACTCGCTCAGTGTGCCACGCCCGGTTTCCCCCGCTCAGTGTCCCACGCCCGGTTTCCCCCGCTCAGTGTGCCACGCCCGGTTTCCCCCGCTCAGTGTGCCACGGCCGGTTTCCCCCGCTCAGTGTGCCACGCCCGGTGCGCCTTGCTCCAATCAAACCATCCGAGGAACATACGGTTTCCATGGCATGCAGGTTCCGGTCAGTCCAAAGATCTGCAGTCAGAACCAGCGGGACGAGTCCATCTGCTGCCCCGAAGCTGATTCGGAAATGCAAATGCCAACATTTTCTCTGCTGAGTTCTGCACAAAAAAGCATTGCTGACAGGTAATCTGTGCGACCTTTAATGATCAAACCTCCTCAAAAAAAAGCACATTTTGATTGGTAAGAGATAAAGCTGCCAGAAAAAAAAAACAGTAATATGCAAGTGGGATGGAAGAGCAAAGGATTGTGGGAGAGAACTTCCTGCCATCAGATGCACTGAAGCACAGGGGTGGAGCCAGCATTCAGTGCTGCCCCCAACTGAACGATTCAACCTCAACAGCTTGAATACATGCGCATAATAAACAAGGTCAACATCAAAGAAAATATGAGAAGGCAATAAAATTGATTTGGACTCGCTGTACCTGTTACACAAAGCCATAAACCTCTCCCTGTTTTTTATTTTGTACCAAGCATGATTCGAATATGCGACAGTGTATTCCTGTTTGTTCCTTATTAATCAGCCGAAAACGGTGACAAAATAAAGGTCACATTACCATGCAGACACGGGAAATGCAGCAGTGGGCCTATTCTCTTCCTGTTCTGATCCCTGAGTAACGTGTTTAACCAGTGAGCAGACTCTACTGGGGGGGGGGGGGTCGTCACCCTGGGGTGGCACTTGGGAGGAAGAGGCAGGGGCTGACGCACCTGACGGGATTGCTGGTGAGGGAGACGCGCAGGGACTCCAGACAGTTGAAGAGCTTGTCATCGGTGATGCCAGATCGAAGCTCGTGGACGTACTCTTGTGACGACAGTGTGCACTCATGCTTGCTGTTCCTTAGACCACCCTGCGGGGGACAGCAGAAAGTCTTAGAGATTGGGGAACGGGCACACGCTGCAAGAAGCACCCTCCAGCCTGCCTCAGCCTTCTCGGGCAAGGAGGGAGCTCATCACACTTTGGTACCCATTTGGCAACAGTCATTTTCCCCGCAGGCATCTGGATAAACACCTTCCTGCCATCAGGACCCCTGATTCTTGATAACAGAGATCTGCCTCCAGCAAACGGCCCCCCAAGAAGCTTCATTAACACCTGGCTGATGGGAAAAGCATATACCGTGAGTGCGCACCACGCCGCCGTGGGGGCACATCTGATCTGGGATGCTCCTAGGAGGGAATGCCCCACATCTCTCATTTCCACTCTCCCTCATGCTCGCTCTCACTCTCCCTCTAGCAAAGAGATCAGGGGTGCAGGCAATCTGCTGGGACACCCCATCTTTGCTGCAACCCAGAATCCCCCACTCCATGTTCAGTCTTTGGAGCCCCAGCCCCCCACACTCCCTGCACACCACAAACACGCTTAACACCTAGTATTGCGCCTTTCTGCTGGGCTGCAGCTGGCACTTTGTGGCTTATTTTACACTGAATTAATTCCTCCTTCCCTTATGCGATTCGCTCAGCCTGAGGTCGGCGTGGGCGCGGAGAGGTTATGACCGGAGCGGTTCGCTCAGCCTGAGGTCGGCGTGGGTAAGGAGAGGTTATGACCGGAGCGGTTCGCTCAGCCTGAGGTCGGCGTGGGTAAGGAGAGTTTATGACCGGAGCGGTTCGCTCAGCCTGAGGTCAGCTTGGGTAAGGAGAGGTTATGACCGGAGCGGTTCGCTCAGCCTGAGGTCGGTGTGGGTAAGGAGAGGTTACGACCAGAGCGGTTCGCTCAGCCTGAGATCGGCGTGGGTAAGGAGAGGTTACGACCGGAGCAGTTCGCTCAGCCTGAGGTCGGCGTGGGTAAGGAGAGGTTATGACCGGAGCGGTTCGGTCAGCCTGCGGTCGGCGTGGGTAAGGAGAGGTTATGACCGGAGCGGTTCGCTCAGCCTGAGGTCATCGTGGGCGAGGAGAGGTTACGACCGGAGCGGTTCGCTCAGCCTGAGGTCGGCGTGGGTAAGGAGAGGTTATGACCGGAGTGGTTCGGTCAGCCTGCGGTCTGCGTGGGCGAGGTGAGGTTATGACCGGAGCGGTTCGCTCAGCCAGAGGTCGGCGTGGGTAAGGAGAGGTTACGACCGGAGCGGTTCGCTCAGCCTGAGGTCGGTGTGGGTAAGGAGAGGTTACGACCGGA
>JAODKM010000002.1:26717017-26735123 GCA_026780845.1 Petrocephalus sullivani | reverse complement strand
GACGGGAGGACGGGGAGGTGTGATAACATGCCGCACGGCGGCGGGCGCAGGTGGGTGTAAGAACATGCCGCCCGGGCGCGGGGGCGGGCGGGTGTCAGAACATGCCGCCCGGGCGCGGGGGCAGGCGGGTGTGAGAACATGCCGCCCGATCGCGGGGGCAGGCGGGTGTGAGAACATGCCGCCCGGGCGCGAATCACGTCGGCAAGGTCTGACCCGTATCCCGATTGTTTCTTAATGGTGTTGTAAAATAAAATCTACAATGCATTCCACCGGTAAGAAAACGTATTTTTGGTTTATCGTTCACACCATTAGCACTGGCCGATTTTACCATAAGATGAGGCCGGCTGTGACAGCGTCCTGATACCCCGCCGAAGCTGGCAAGCTCCCAGCAGCTAACTCTCATATCTCGCAGTCTCCCCGGCTATGCTTGACTCGGATGGTCCTCCTTTCCGGTCTGTATCTCACATGGCTGCTTAGGGGGGAAATGAGGTCAAATCAAAGTCTGACCTTTCAAATAATACATGAAGCATCAAATGATTACTGGCTCTGGCAATGTAATGATGGCAAGAGGAACCCAGGAACAAGCTTTCACCTCTAGCAACGACTATTCGCAGTAATTTAATAGTAATGATGATAATAACCACAATATTTCATTTGTTACGGGCTTTTCTTACGTTTCACTGTACATCGCCTTGAACTTTTTTCTGCTGCAGTATAGACGTTACCTTTGTTCTTTGCCATTTAGTATTAATTGCCCGGCTGAAAATTTCCTGCGCTTATGGGTACGTTAATCGCGCCCGTTCCATTGTATTTTTACGGCTATGAAATGCGCTGTATTGGACAGCCGTCTCGGACAAATAGGTTCACCGAATAAACTAACGTTAACGCTGTATCTCGGCTGGTCATTTAGCGGAGTTAATAGTTCGATGATCTCTCTCGCAGTGCTTCACCATTTCAATTAAATCCGACATTCTACTTTTATTAGAAACATTAAACTGAAATGAGCGACATGCCGAGGGAGATAAAGATTATCGCAGCGGAAAAAAACAAAACGACTCGTCAAAGTTTGTACACATAAATAATTAGTTAGCTGTTGACCACTGCGTTTTTTCTTTTGGCTGATTGTGGAAACACTGTGCGTAGTAGGTTATTAAGATAATATTGTTTACATATTATGTGCACTTATGAATAATGCAGACATTGCACAGGCTTTCAGATTAGTATTTGCTTTATATCTAGACATGAATTCTGCATGTCCTGGCTGTCCGCATCATACATGTGGTCCCTGGACTTAATACAGGCTACAAGGTCCAGGCCAGAATTCCTAGCCACTGAGCACTGGATTACTAATCCAGGCCTGGGGACGAAGGCCAGAAAACCCATTATGAGTTGTGTGATTTGACATCCAATGAACTACTGAGGCTACAAGACCTGGCAGCCAATCAGATGCTGAGGCAGCACTGTTAGAGATATAAAGGCCTCCCAGTGTTTGATGTACTATTAGTGAAAAGGTCCATCAGTACACGCGGGTCATTCTCCCCCCTGGAGGGGATGCCAGTCCATTAGACACTACACGCACGCGCACACACACATATACATCCAAGCACAGACAACATCCATCGCTCATCCATCTTCCAAATGCTATTAAAGTACAAAGTTAAGGTTCAACTTAGACAACTTTGTTAGACTTTAAGTAATATTTGACCCATAATTATATGTTAATAGGTATTTCATGGTCCATTACTCTTTAAATGGTTTTCTCTGATTATAATGAACAAATCCAGTGAAATTAGTCTGTTTAAATAGTACCAAACCTGGCTGCTCACGGGTTTAATCTGAGCTTTTGGTCCAAAAAAGCATTAAAATTGAGTCAGTTTTAAATAGCTGTGAATAGGTAACGTTGCATTACTGAAATGTCTCACCATTAAATGGTAATGTCATGTTGCTAATATGATGATACCTTATGCTCCTGTGTTGAAAGATGTCAGCTGTAGTAGTAGACGCCCTCTTCTCCTCTCTGTTTTCCACTGGATGGTTTCTGACTCCCAGCATCAGCTCAGGCTATGTCCGCACCACTCAAATAAAAACACCACACAGGCGCTTTCGCAACATTTACAAAAGTATTTCCGTCCATACTGAAACAAGCAAAAACGTGCGTGACGTGGCTAATAGCTCACATTGGGCATGCGCACAACAACAAAGTGACCTCTTTGTGTATCATGCTATTTAGCTGCACACAGGTCAGCTGCAGGGAAGGCACAGATGAAAGCAGCTCTTCTGTATTTTCAATACCGTGTAAGGTGGTGTATGGTGACCAAGTGACCACTCAGGCGACAGCTGTGTCCCAGTTTGTGGGCTGTATCTATGTAGCCTTTATAGGCCACATCCTTCTATGAATTTTGCGACAGGTTTGGCCATGAAGGGTTCATTGGGTGGATCCATAGTGCCTCTGGAACAGAAGGACGCATTTCGAGGCTTTGAAATAGGACACACTGCTGTAACACCTTGGGTATGTGAATGCAGCCCCAGAAATGGGACACTGCTAATAAGACTTTGTAACTAGCAGGGTCAAATTAGGGAAGGGCCATGTGATGAGTAGGGACCAAATAGGACACTTTTAAAGTTCATAAGCCTCTACTTTCAGTCAACCACACTGCAACGTTTGAGAGCGTTATCAAAGGCTTCAGTTTTTGGGGGTTGTAAGTGCTGGGGTAGTGTGGACAAAAGGCAGAAATGGAGATTAAGACCTGCATTTTTAAACTAACACATAGCAGTGTGGACGTTGTCCCGCCTACGCAGGCGGGACCAACCGGGTGCGCCGCATCACTGCTGATTAGCGGGGTTTCAAAAGAGAGCATGAGACCCGACCACGATGTGAAGTATTGAGCCACTGTATTTGAGCCATAGCGAGCGTTCTCTTGTCTCCCGTCTACCCGATTTCCTGTACCTGCTCTGTGTACCTTGTGTATTCGCCTTACCTTGTTCCATTTCCTTCCCCAGACCTGCTCCCATACCTGACCTGCCTTCCCTGCTGAGACCGGCACGTCGCGTCCGTCCCTCCCTGGGTGTTCGTGTCTTGTGCTTCTGTGTCGGACTGATCTCCTGGATAACGAACCCCGCTCTCGTCTGACGACTACGATCTTTGATTATCCACCTCTGTACCTACGCTCCTCTCTTGCTATTAAAGCCCTCAGTCGCTTGCATTCCTGGATCCGTGTCTCTCTCTCAACGGGAGCACCACAGATGTAGTGTCTCAGCCTTTCCCTGCCACATTGCTACCCTACATTTGAGAGCCCACGGCACATAGCCGCTTATACACACAGCAACCACCAGGAGGCGCACTCTAGTGATTGCTAATCTCCTGAACAAATGCAGAGGTATATTTCAGATAATTTGGTCTGTCATCTCATGTGTGGAAACTTATGCTAAAATAAAATGATACAAGTTTTTGTAAATAAATATATTGTCCATCTAAATGTTGGCATCTGTCCTTATAAGCACTCTGGCATAGTACATAGATACTCAGCTAGCCGAAGAAATGCCTCTAAATTGAACATAGTGTGTGAGTGTGTGTCCTGTAATGGCCTGGCATCCCATCTAGGGGTGTCTGCCATGCAGAACAAAGGCAGCCAATCAGAGTCACAAAAAACTGGAGGAGAGGAACCAAAGTGTCACAAAAATGTTGCAGGAAGTGTACTGTGTTGGGTGCAGCGGCAGTAGACTGCACCGAACACTGAATCCGGCAAGTGATCAGCAGCCATTATGGGGCGAAGCTCAGCCTAATTTAAAATTAAAACACTAGTTCAAAATTTTAAATGAAACATGTTATGCAATCCCGGCCCCCTTCTGGTCCTCGAGCCTCTGATGCATGTCCGGGGCTTGTTCCTCTTTTTGTGTTTATGGCAGGAAACGAAAGAGCTGAAATCACATGGTTCATACTGAGGGGAGTTTAGCTACACAGAGAGCGACCCAGTGACTCAGGGCCTTAGGCACACGGTCAGGATTGCCCCCTTCCTCAGGCAAGGCCACCTAGCAGTCTGCAGT
Source organism: Petrocephalus sullivani (assembly GCA_026780845.1). NCBI lineage: Eukaryota > Metazoa > Chordata > Actinopteri > Osteoglossiformes > Mormyridae > Petrocephalus > Petrocephalus sullivani. The sequence goes on along the minus strand of JAODKM010000002.1, from coordinate 26,731,079 downwards.
TCCTTAAAGGCCCTAATCATCTGGAGGATTTTAGTGCCTCTCCTGTTGAGTCAGAAGTCAAAGTATCTTTATAGTCAACTTGGACATAGTACAGTATGTGATTCATCTAATAATTAATATGATGATTCATATAGTACATATACAATATGATTCATGGGTCAGACTCTGAGGTGAAATATTGTTCTTTTTGGTCTTATGACATGAGAAGACATTGACATTAAGACATACACAAAATAAATATAGTTAACCACCTGACTGGTGGGGAAAGATTGTGCAAATTTTGCATGGAACCAGATCAGCAGAAATGTGCTGTCATAAAGGTTTTAGTTTGGTTATTAGTCAGGTTGGGAGGGTCCACACAGTTCAGGTCAGTGTTGGAAAAAGCGCCATTCAGCCTTGTCCAGTGATGCCCAACCCTCCTCTGAAGCGTTTGCTCTCGCCGGCACCCAAAGATGAAACACACAGCCAGCGAATAGAGTCACAGCAGAACAAGTGGCTTCAACCTCTCCATGAATAAGGAGTGACTGTTTGTGGCCGACACGTGGTTTGGGTGGTGGCCACGTGCAGCACCACAAACAGAGGCCTGCTTCAGTGCCCCATTCCGCTCTTAAGATTTGCAACCCTGGGATAGTCTGCAAATCAATTAACAACTAGACGCCAGGCCTAGGAACACAGGAAACATGGCGTGTCCCACCCCAGGGGGGCTGGGGGAGTGGGGTGGGACAGTTTTCTGAGCAAACCTTCCTAAGTGATATGTGCACCACAGGGAAGACATTCATGCATACACCCCACCAAAAAAACAGGAAAACAGCTGATAAATCAGGAACAGCCATTGAGGCACCTGTTTTAATGCCATTTCTGGGCAATCCAGCACATCTTCGCGAGGGTGGCCACGTCACCACAGAAAAGGGGGACTCAACCTCACCAGGATCCTTAGTGGGCTGCAGCAACCATTGATGGAATTTCATTCATTTACGCTGTCCTATTTTCCAGGGGTGAGCTTCGATACGGGCCAAAGCGACTGAGCTGTATATCAGTGCACACGCACCTTTCAGAGAATCACTGGCCCAGCAGAGATTTCAAAAGATGGAGCTGATGGTCACACCTTCTCTTTGCAGTTTAACAGATGCTTTCATCCAAAGAGATATACAAGCAAGGATCAGAGAGGAAGGTTAGCCAGTCCCTGGAGCAACTGGAGTTAAGAGGTCCACTTGTGAAATGATTATTCTGTCAGTCATGGGCTTTGAACCTATGACCATCTGAAAGTAGGTATAGATTGCTAAACCACTGAGCTACAAATCTTCCCACCTTTGTAAAGAACTGAAGAATCTGTACTTTATATTAAACGAGACTTCTTTTTAAGCTTTAAACCCATGGTCTTCTGGATATAGAGCATAGATCACTAAACCACTTAGCTAGACACCCTCCCAGCCTTTGTAAGGAATTGAAGAACCTGACATCTGCGCTGTATATTAAATGCAACATCGATTTAGGCCACAAAATCTAATTGCATTGTATTTTTGTATTACTTTTATTTTACTTCAGTTATGCAGTATTTAATTTTCATACCTCCTCACTATCAGTATTGTTTAATTTTCTAAATTTATTTTGACATAGCACCATCCTCAGGAAAATAAAAGCCTGTACCTTATTATCTAGCACCTACTTTACCAGCAGAAGTTGGAAAAACCAATTAGTTACATGGTGGCAGGTGATGCAGATGGAGTGGGCCGGTAAGGCTGACGTCACCGATGACTCAGCGAAGCCGGAGGGCGGTGGGGCTGCACCTCCACGCCAACACCAGTGTGTCAGTTCCATCATCCTAACCACATCCTCCCCATATCTCAGTGAGACGACCAATACCGGCTCCATGGAAACCACAGCGCCATGGCGACACTGCACATCAATTGACGGTCCACAGAAACAGGAAGTGGGGAGCGAGAGCAGGCGGGCTGGCAGGCTGGTGGCGGTTAGGAAGTCACACACGTGTACAGGGATCCGAAAATGGGGGCAAGGCGCAAAAGGCAAGCGCAGGCAAAATGGGGAGCCGAGAACAGGAAGCGGAAGCAGGTGCTGGGGGCGTGGCCTCCTCCGGAAGTAGCCCCACCCCCAGGCCCCAACGAATGGCCCCTGAACGGTGGGCTGGCTGGGGCTTCAGGAAGACTCTGCACAGCAGAACATGCCGTGTTTAGACCACAGCAATGGGAAATGAAGGGAAATGAATTTATAAATTATTCATGGCTCTCCTGCCAGGCCGACAAGGTGGGGGCAGCTAGCAGACATGGATACCTTGGCTTTTTCTCCCCTAGGGTGAAGGAATTTCAAAAAAGACCTTTAATGGCGATTACTCATGGATTAACATGCACCTAATCCCTCCACTATCTGCACAGAATATTCCTGGTACTGGACATGTGAGATTGGAGGACCTTTGGGAGACATATGCCATTCAGCAGTGACTCTGAAAGGGTGTGATATGTCTTTAATATAACAATTCTTTAGGACCTTCTAGCTGCAGATCCATCTTCACTGACAGCTGAAGAACCAGTTGTCGGACTCTGGTTCTGGTTGGGCTACCACAACTGCAAGATCCTGCTCTGCTACAGCTCACCACCCAGCGTCGACGTGCGTCACACAAGCGCCTGACCTGTGCGACGTTTCCTGCCTTAGAAGAACTTCCTCCTGGCTGTCCCCCACCCCACCAAAAAATGTGGATGTTTAAATAGGGACATGAGACACGGGAGACATGCCCTCACCCCCCCCCCCCAAAACATAATGCACAGTATGGCATGCCGCAGTGCATTTTAGGCATTCCCCTGTTCCAAAAGGCCCCATTGTTCCATCCCAGGGTTCATCAGGGTGCCAGCTACAGGTGTTTCCTATGATGCACCCCCCACCATCCCAACCAGAAAACATATACTTAAAGTCCTTAATTATAGCAAGGAGGCAAACAGGAAAAGGTTTTGGGCATCTTGGAGCCTTGGAGATCTCAGGCCCCCACACAAAGCAGCTTCCTCCGTCTCCTCCTGTGGGCCAGACATCTAACGGTTAAGCTTCTGGTTATTAGGGGCCCCTGAGGAAGATACTTAACCTGACAAGTTCTGCTAAAATATATAGTTGTTTAAAGAATGAAGATGTCTAGACTAATCAAGCAACAATGACTGAATCTGTAAATTAGATGTTTGACATTCGGGTACCCAAACCAGCAGAACCTCTCTCGGTCTCAGTTCTCCCGTGTCGTGTTTCTGCATTCACAGAAAACAGGGGAAAGCAGAAAAGAAGCACCGGACTTGTCATTTTTCAGCGAAAAGAATAAAAAATGCTCCAGTGCTTCCCTTAATTAGGAATCTCTTAATGCTTGACATGATTGCAATCGACAGCTTATAATTAAAATGCAAATTCGTAATTCTCGCACCAAGGCGAGCCCATTCCAGCGGAAGCTGCTGGGATTAACGGACGATCTTTCGGAATTGAGGCACAGACGACCCTGTCTGCCAGACACGTGCGTGTCTGTGAGCGTCTGAAGCTCGGACGACCTTGTCTACCAGACACGTGCGTGTCTGTGAGTGTGTGAGGCTCGGACGGCCCTGTCTGCCAGACGTGTGCGCATCTGTGAGCGTGTGAGGCTCAAACGACCCTGTCTGCCAGACGCGTGCATGTCTGTGACCGTGTGAGGCTCAGACGGCCCTGTCTGCCAGACGTGTGCGTGTCTGTGAGCGTGTGAGGCTCGGACGGCCCTGTCTGCCAGACGCGTGTGCGTCTGTGAGCGTGTGAGGCTCGGACGGCCCTGTCTGCCAGACGTGTGTGTGTCTGTGAGCGTGTGAGGTTCGGACGGCCCTGTCTGCCAGACGCGTGTGCATGTGTGAGCGTGCTGGCCGTGTGCTGGCCCTTTCTTTTAGAATTGTTCTATATAAATGATGCAGGAATGTATCACAACGCACCCATGTAAAGCGCCTTGGGGCAACTGTTGCAAAAGGCCCCGCATAAGAATAAATGGAATTGAACTTAACTTAAAGAGCACATCAGACGGGTCCCTGCATGGGTCTGTGCTACACTTTCGGTATTTCTGATATGTCAATCCCTGGCTCCGACCAATTAAAACCAAAAGAATGTTCAAGAAAAAAATATATACGAGGTTGATGATCATTTTTTGATTTTTTTGTGACAAGCCAATGATCTGATTACTATATAATGAGCCGCACGCCTCTGGTTTTTATCAGTGTGTTACACCTACGCACACTGCAGCAAAGGGCCCAGAAATACAAGTGTGTGAGTCACACACAGTGCAGTGGGTTAGGAATCTTTGCCTGGCTCCAGAAGGCTCTGAGATTACATCCCATGGTTGACAAAGTAGTCATATCTGTGTTGGACCCTTATTCAAGATCTTTAACCCAAACTGCTGCAGTGAAACTGGCTTACCTGGCCCAAAGACTTAAAACTTTGGGCAAAAAGCATATATTTCTCATTTACAAATAATGTAAACATCATATTCACACACATTCCACAGTAAGGACACACGGGGTATGCCAGTCATAACCAAGACGAGGTAGCAAGAGTACAAGTACCTGAACCTGATTTATAATGTGCATTATTCATAAGACCGTCCCATGACCCTGAAAAGAATAAACAGCTGCAGGATGGATGGGTTCATAAGGTCACCTCCAGATTGGAGGGGGCGTGACCATACAGGGCTGGGGTAAAATCAGGGGACAGGAACACTCAGTACCTTCACCTGCATCGCATTACTAGTCCTCACAGGCACATCCCCACACGCTCATGTCTCATGGCTCTGGGAAGCCAGGTGAGCACCCGCCAGCAGAAATCGCTGTGATGGGCCACATTCTATCTGTGCATGAAAAAGATCAAGGGTATCATGTGACCAGGACACTGCGGTCCAACAGAGACGCGAGGCCAGAATATCAATCTAACATAACCGCTAAGCAGAGCTAGAAGTCAACGGAAAGACATTCCTGATGGAATATGAACAACAAGCCGAGTGAAAGTCGGCACCGGCGCATCTTAGTCACCACGGACCTCGGATATAGATTTAGCGAGCACAAAATTATAGACACAGCGGGCACAGAATGATAGATACGTCAAGCACAGAATTATAGATACGGCGAGCATAGAATGATAGATACGGCGAGCACAGAATGATAGACACAGCGAGCACAGAATGATAGACACGGCGAGCACAGAATGATAGACACAGCGAGCACAGAATGATAGACACAGCAAGCACAGAATGATAGACACGGCGAGCACAGAATGATAGACACGGCGAGCACAGAATGATAGATACAGGGAGCACAGAATGATAGACACAGGGCGCATAGGATGATAGACACAGGGAGCACAGAATGATAGACACAGGGAGCAGAGAATGATAGACACGGCGAGCACAGAATGTGCAGAATGCTGGAGAGTCAGGAACACTTGTATTACAACGGCTGGAAACCAATACGTGTGTTTTTACATAAAGATGCTAGTGAGAGAGATATATCTAGGTTATAGACGTAGATATACAAAAAGGTCAGAACAACACTGAATTGCACTTCAAAAGACACAAGCAGGCTATCCTTCAATCCACTGGCATATAATCTTCTCTAATCCTAAAGCATTAAACGGCTCAGCAGCAATCTTGCGGGGGGCGGGGGGGGGGGTGATTCTGCGATTCAGTTCTTCTGACTTGAGCCTTTCCTAATGCAGTGAGGTGAGCACCCAGTTCAGGCAGCAGTGCCAGCATTTCACTCCAAGCACACGGAGTGACTGTGCTCCTCGCCGCGCATGTGGGGGTGGAACCGCGGCTCTCTGCTTTTCGATGCCACCTCCCTCACACCCCAGGACCCCCACCTGTGCTGATGGAGTGTGCCTGTGCTGCCCACATTTACGAGCTTCCTCCCTCTGTCCAAAGAAATTAGTGACTTTTCTCTAAACTGCTCATAGTGTGTGAGTGCATGTGTCCTATGACGGATTCAGACGGAATATCGGACGGTCTGTGTTCAGGGGTGTGTGTTTGTTTTAACTGGTTTTTGATGACAGTTGTGTCTGGCAGCTACCACTATTGGCCTCTGACGGCAGAGCTACAACTGCGTTAGAGGCAGTGTCTGGATCAATGGGTTAAAAAGCTGTGCCCTTGATTAAAAGGTAACCGGATCACATACCAGGGCTGGCAAAGTGACTTCAGGGCAGATTCTTCAGCTGGACCCTTAACAATCACCCCCCTGCCCCCCTCCCAGGAGATTGCCTGACTCACTTTTCTTAAAAAATGGAAAACTGAAGGGCACTATCATGGTACAAAAGCCTGCAGTGGGACAAGAGCCAGGAAAATCCTTGGGGGAGGCGACATTAACTTCCGCCAAGGATGAACAGCCCCCGGCAACATGAGCCCGCAATCGGCCAACCAGGTGGAGGCACAGACCCGAATGGCCCAGGAACAGGGATCACACGACATCTGGGAGTCACTGCTGCTCATATGGTCCCTCAGAGCTCAGTACTCAGACGGCTGCATTCATTACGTCAGCCTCTTCAAGTCCGTAACAAAGTTGCTTGGAGCTGCATTGTTTGAAACTTTATAAAAGATCCAATATTGCGTGATGAACAATCGAGGTGTTTGTTTACATCAAAACTTTTACTGTTATGCCGCAGTATACTTGGGGGGGAAACATGGAAGGGTACTTTATTTTTAGATTATCAAGTACTATTAACTTAATTGTACTTCTGAAACACACTGTAAACTTGCAAATTGCATCCTTTATTTTTGTTCCAGATGGCCAATAATGAGGCAATCAGACGATTTTATTTTACCCACCTAGTATTTCAAACTTTCTCCTCACGTCTGCCGTTTAATTGACGTTCTGCTGTGTGCCCCGGTTATTACAGAGCAGCGTGCGGCGTGCAGATTTGGAAATCACCAAACAGAGTGGATTAATTAGACTGAGTTGAGCGTAATCTCCTCAGCCTCGGGCCTGACCTGAGAGAGGAGAGAAACAGCAGGCGAGGAAAGGTGGCTTTAAGCGTGCCTCATGGGTGGATCTCCGCGCTCATCCGGCGATGTTCACGGTGCCCGGAGTTAGCCGCCAGACCCTAATCCCCAGCAAAACACGGCACTTCTCTTTCAAACACGACAGCACTTTCGCTCGCCGCCCTCCCAAGGTTCTCACCGCCAATTTCACCCATATTCCTTCACATTATATACATTTCAAAATGCTCTGTGGACTCCTGCAGGACTTAATCGGACATATCCACCTTGCAGAATGGTCCACAGGTGCCAGCCGACTGGAAACTTGCTAGTGCCTCTCAAATCTTGATCCTCCTTCGCAGTTTTTTTAATGCATTTATGCACCAATACCAGGTTGCTGGGGTGAAGGTGTCCCTCTTCAGAGCTACCCTGACTTCACCTTCCCAACCTCCCACCACTGATCCTGTGAGTATCAGCGATTGAGCATTCAGCCAGCACTGACGATTATAATGGGGAACATCCATGCAACAGCCTGTAGATCGACAAGAAAGGGCTGTGAACAATCATAATTACGTGACTGAAAATAGATTCCAAGAAAAGACACCGTATTTGCATATAAAAAAAGTGCAGTCGCGTGGCTTAAATTAAAGCAGTCTATACGTCAACAATAGCACGATATGCTTGAATTGAAACTTAACAGTTGTCCTCCCGAGTTCCGTCTGTGTGTTTTCTGCCTACAATTTGCATTTGTAGGTAGTTAGCTATAATTGCTGCCATTTTTAATGTTTAATGTTTGTGTGATTTTATTTTACAGCAGGGAATTTTAACAAAGGGGTGAAAGCTACATCTTCAGTGACAATTACCCCCATCTGGCACCACCGAGACTTGGATGCTTCGGCACATTTCTTAGCAAAAGGTTTTGAAGCCACCCCCCACCCCCACCCCACCACCAGCAGCAAATGCAGGCCTGTGCTGCCACCCGGAGGCCAAGTCCTGAATTGCAAGGGTGAGTTCATCGAGATGGCATGGTTTTGTTTCCCACCCCTGCATTCCACCGGAGTCCAAAAATGCAATGGCCTGTTTTATTCTCCAAAGGTCTGGCAAGCTGAACCTGATGGGGATCGCCATACTGGAAAAAATCATTTCTGTTGGGGGTGTAACTCGACCACATTAACTGCATTGCTAGAGTAAGAGCACTTAGTCACGCACTCTGGTAATGTATCGATCAGCACAGACTCGCCGAGGATGCAGAAAATGCCCAAGACGCTCCGTGAGGCCGAACGACGGGCATCTCATACTAAATTGCATCGCTTAAATCCCCGGCCCTCGGCAAGGTCAACGGCTGACTGACTCGCTATAAAGGGGCAAAATGGCTGAAGGCAGTAGAATGAGAAATGACAGCAAGTGGAGCTATGAACCAAAACCGCTACACCAAAACCAAAAGGTGCTTCGGCAGACGCATGCTTTTTTGATAGTTTTGTATCTTAATAGGGCAGCCTAAATACTATAGAGGAAGGCCAATCTATATGACTTTGGGTTGTACATTTGCCAAGTTGGCATGGTCGCTAGCTATTTATGGCCACAAATGGATGCAGACCTTTATTTTGTCCTGATCTGCCCCAAAGAGCTTGTAGCTGAATGTTACTGCTTGATGATAATGAGCAGTACCGGGATGTTAATGGGTCTGTCCAAATCCTAAGGGAGTACGGTCAATTGCTGCAGTGGACCGGTGTTAAAAGGAGCTCTTAGCTGTAAATAGAGGACATTGAAGACGTTAACATTAGCGTGTTAGCCTGGTCCTCTGTGGAGACAACACAGCCTTGTACTCCTGCTAATCAGCTAACGGCCGTGGCCACTAGCGCTTTCGCTAATCAGCTAACGGCCGTGGCCACTAGCGCTTTCGCTAATTAGCTAACGGCCGTGGCCTCTAGTGCTTTCGCTAATCAGCTAACGACCATAGCTACTAGCGCTACTGATAACCTGCTAACAGCTGTGGACGCTAGTACAACCTCGCTGAGTCAAGCAATGGGGCAGCAGCTAAAGATGCAAGGGGGCTTTTTTTTTTTTTAAAAAACAAGTGAGAAGGGCAGTGACCCCCACTCAGACTATGCTTGTAATGTGCCCTTCTTAGATCGTCATGCCCCCCCCACCTTGCATGGCACCCCACAGCAACACAAAATACGGGAAAGGTGCCCCTCCCAGGACAGAGGTGCAGGGACCCTGAAGCCAAGCACACCCTGCAATTTCTTTGTTGACAGCTGTTCTCTGGAACGGTTTAAAAATAGATAAAAAGTCAGCGGGTGTCTGTTATACCTTATTCCCGGCCAATCACACCCCCTCCACCCCCTGGACTCATTCTGGGCCCTAATCTCATTTTCTCTGTACTGTCAAGGGGCCCCTGCTGCATGTTAGTAATAATGTTTCATGGAATAGCAACAGGACCACAACAGGAGCCCGGCTATGCAAGACAGCGTTTAAAGCAATATTAACAGGCCCCAGATCCCAGCTGGCTCATAACATAACCCTCAGTGTTGATCCCATGGCAAATTACAAGATTAAAGATAACGTATTAAAATCATTTTTATTTTACTGTTGGGCATTGTGTTCTTCTTTATAAGGCGGGGTTTGTTTGAAATGCACTTTTGTGGAGGACAGACACTCGGATCCCGTTAATCACTCGGATCCGTCTGAATGGCGCGTGCTGCTCCGTCCTAAAACCGCACGCCGTTTAATGAGGAAGCTCTCCCTTCATCTGCACGCGCCTCTTTATTGTCTGTTTTATAGTTTCGCTTTGCTCGTTTTATGGGCTCTCATTTGGCCCGCTGCATTTTGCCAGGTTATGTCCAGGCCTAAGGCAAGGATGACAGAGGACAGAGACGAAGGAAGGCACCGGCGACAAACGGATGCTGAGAGGCGAAATGAAACGAAGCAAAACCGCAAATTTAAATTTTTTTGCAATTTAAATTACAAACAGCCCTTATGTGCAAACTATTATTTTTTACTGGCATAATCACCGCATAATGATGATGTTAATTATAATGTCGTTTTAATTGTGCAATCAGTATTCAGAGATCGCGGTCTAATCCCCCCCTTTACCCCCCTGGGTCTGCGTATTTGGGTTTTACCTGCCGGGTCCCTGCAACCTCAGAAACCTGGGCGGATTAGATCCCGTATCTGCAAACCTGGGTTAAGGGTCCCGCGGAAGCGCGCGCCGCCAGCTGCTTTCCGTATGGGACTCGGGGATCCGGAAATAACTACGTACCGTCAGCCTCATCTGCCTCCATATCCTGCATGAACGATCCGCAGAGATAAAGGCGTGATTTATGATACGTCACCGTGTCAAGTCCTTCGAAGTTTTTTTCAGAAAGTTTTGGGTAATTTTTTTTCAGTTTTGGAGGAGACAAACAAACTGAAGCATCACTTCACAGGACTTCAAAAAAGAGAAAGAGAAAGAGAAATGGAAAAACAAGACAACACACCATCACTTGCCGGCTGCTGAATTTGCAGATCGGGTCAGTCTGCTAGCTAGCCAAGCAGCAGGGGTGTACGCAGAGTTTAACAGCAAGCCAAATTGTCTTTTAATAGAAAACCCACCCAGAATAACTAAATTTTACTAGAGAGAATATGCATAATATATGCATCTATAATTTGATTATAGGTTGAATTTTATTCTATCATTTGCATTGTTACAAGTACAAAATCAGATTATAGATATCTTTAACTCAGTTTTTACTAGTAATGTATTTCCATTGCCTTAACCAAAATTCAATTGTTACTACTAAAAGGTAACATCGTAGATATCATAATTTTGACTATTAAAACGTCAAGGTCCACATATCCATAAGTCAGTTTTTTACTAGTTTTTACTAGATGTCACTGTAGATATCTGCAGTTCCATTGTCACTAGTGAAAACTGAATTATGGACATGTGGTCCTGGTGTCATGCCCTGCCCACTGTGTCTGCCTCATCCTCTCGTTACCTCCCCAGCTGCTCATTCGCCTTACCTCCTGTTCCCGCCCTCATAGTAAGCACTCCCAGCTGCCTCCTGTTTGCCCCTCCGTTACTCGGGCATTTATGTGCCTCCCAGTCCCCTGCTCTCCAGCTCCGTCATTGCCATTGCTGCCTGGGCATGCCCATGGTCTGTTTCTTCCCTTATTATGGTTTTGCTCCTCGCTCTTTGCATTTACCTCACTTTCCTCCACATTCCCTGCCCTGGCAAACAATTGCATTTTTCACTAGTCAAAATTAAAGATGTAGACATCTACAATATGACTTTTTCATTGTTTTTTATATTTATGTGTACTTTATATTTTCTTTGTAAAAAATAGCTCTCACTGTAAAAAAAACCGCTGGGCACCCCTGACCTATAGGAAGTGACAAACTGCTTATGCAAAGGTGCAAATCGCCAGTATACAACACAGATATGATCTCACAACACTACTGATTCAGTGTGCCTTGACGACAAACCGCTGCTTTCAAACAACTCACCAAAAACAGTAAAAAAAAAAAAGAGGTGTATACTGGCCCCCCCGCCCCCCCCCCCCAATCTCAGGTCACCTGCTTGCCAGAAGTTGAAGGATTTGAATAGACTCGCATTTGGCCAGGGCCCTTCATCCAGGATGTATATGTATTCACACAAAAAATAATGAAATAGAAATTGGAACTGATGAATGAATCCATGACAGACTACCAGCCACATGGTAGGCCTGCAAGTGAACCAATTCTATTTCATAATTATTTCGCATTATCTAATTAATTTGTATTTAACATGTTAAAGTAGCCGTGACCCAGAACAAGACAAAGCAGTTTCAGAAAATGGATGGATGGATGTTAAAGTTGGCTTGTACTTAGAGGGAGGTGGGGCTCACCCCCCCAGCCGCCCACCCCCCCGCCGCCCTTCACAATTGTTTATGCGACATTAACATATATTAACATATATATATAGAGAGAGAGAGAGAGACCCAGAGTTTCGCACCGACCGGAGCTGTGATTAACCTCGGTCCCAAGGGGCTGTGACAAGCCCATCAGGTGACTGAGTTTAAAAAGATTATTCACTAAAATGAAAAGACTGAGCACAATGAACAGGTAAATGAATCATTTCAGGACCTGCTGCTGTGGGGTGGGGGTACGAGCATCTCAAACGCCTCGATGCCTTGGCCGGGCTTAGGCCTCCGATCGGCCAGAAGTAATTCCTGCTGAAACGTCCCGCGTCGGGGGGCGTCGTGGGGCGTCGGGCCGAGCCCACGTCCCGCTTTCCACTGTTACAGGGTGTCACATCCAGAAATTACACGTCACTGGGAGAAGTCATCGCCTTCTCGGCGTTTTCAGATTCAGATTCCGGCAGAGGGACTTCAAAGCGACGCCTGACACCCAGATTCCAGCAGTAATATCATGAATTAGCCGCACTTCCAGACCTTTAATATATGTGTGAAGTTCATATGTTTTGACAGGAAAATACATTGAATCATCACCAGGGACGTTCAGATCGTCCGTCACAGACACACATGTCAGTGGAAGGACTCGTCTATGTCTGTGGAAAATTCTTTTGATTGAGGAATGAAAATATATAGGTTACGTTTTTAAATACCCCTAATCATCACAGTTCCTGCCCCCATCATAATGACATAAACTCAGTACAGATATTTAACGCCTGATTGGATTATTCAATGGGGTGGAATCAATACCCGCACAGCTGTGGTCACCTGTAGAAATTTTGAACGCATTGTTAAATTAAAGACACATCATATTTTCTATTTCTCGTCTATCATTTTGACCCAGCCATTCATCCATCCATCCATCCTTCCATCGAAGTGCTTATCCTGGCCAGGGCAGGGTAGGAGTATACACAGGACGGGATGTCCAGCTGAAATTTCCAAATTAAAATGAAGTGATACAAACTTCTACTTGCTGAGAAATATTCTGTCATTGCTGCCCCATTTCTCCATCAGAAGATGTGAAAGAAATAAACCACTACAGTTAAATAAGGCTTTTCTGAATGTCTTGCCTCAGATAATTCCTCACATTGTGTCCCCTTAGCATTGGCCAGGAGACTGTAAGCATCCTCACTGCTCTGCAGTCACGATTCACATGTCTGCTGACACCTGATGTCCTGTCAGCAGCAACTCATTTCCAGCGATTGGCCACATCCCATGATGCAACCCTTTGGTCTCGCTGCCATGGATCCAGGCTCACGGTGCTCCAGTCTGCTGGATTGTCAGTGTGGTGGTCTGAGGGGCACAGGAAGTCACTGGGTTCCTTTCACAGCCATTGCAGTGTCCAGACCCCGTCCTAAAGAGCTTCTCTGGGACTCCTGACATGTCCTTTCTGCAGTTTTCAGGTTCAATCAAGCAATGTGGAAGAGTGTATCAGGGAAATCCATGAATTCCCAGACAGGCGCTGACTTAACACCTGGCCAGTTCCAAGCCTTCCCTGTGAAATCCACCAGCAAAGCGCCTTTGAGTGTTTTTCACCATGTCTATTGACGTGCTCTGCCCACAGATCTTTGTGTTGCTATAGAACTCATGAGAGACCTTCTGTGTGCATGTCTTTGAATGGTTTTGGTCTCGCAGGAGGCGAGTGGGCACTCTGAAGTTGAGCTTATTCACTGTGGATTATTGAAGAGAAATAAAAGCAAAACACAGCTGTGGCATGGTCTGTTTCTGTATTCCCAGAGGCTGCTCATCCGCCTTGTGTCACAGTGCCACCCTGTGGTATAACCGGGGCATAGCACCACTTTCCCTGTCTGTAGTTAACCTTAACTCCCCACTTCTGTGTGCGCTCGTTCAGAAAAGACAGTTTCACTAACACTTCTGTGTGGTTGTGTGACTGAATGATTTAAAAATAAAACAAAGGATAGGGCCTCTGTTTTTATAACATTTCATTTCATGTTTGCAAACTTCTGTATTCATATAAGAACATAAGAACTATACAAACGAGAGGAGGCCATTCGGCCCATCAAGCTCGCTTGGGGAGAACTAAACTAATAGCTCAGAGTTGTTAAAATCTTATCTAGCTCTGATTTAAAGAAACCTAAGGATTTAGCTTGCACTACGTTATCAGGAAGACTATTCCATACTCTAACTACCCACTGTGTAAAGAAGTGC
>JAODKM010000002.1:26689015-26716917 GCA_026780845.1 Petrocephalus sullivani | reverse complement strand
ATATACTGCAACACCACCTCCCTTCTTACCTATACGGTCTTTACGGAACAACGTGTAACCATCCATATTATATTCTTATCCATCCTTTTCTCCCAACCACGTTTCAGTTATTCCTATAATATCATAAGTAAAACAGTCATAATATAAACAGTCCCCTGAAAACATTTTTCTACCTTTGGGGACATCTTTTCAGGTCCCCATTTGGATAACCTCAGTTTTATAAAATCTATGAATGCAATCAAAAAACTAAAAATTCCAAAAGTCTTGTATTTAAGTTAGTTACTTATGGTTAAGGTTACGGCTGGGTAGGGTGTCATGATTGGAATTAGGATCTCTCCCATAGAAATGAATGGAAGGTCCCCATTTAGATAGGTACGCGAGTGTGTGTGTGTGTGTGTGTGCTCTGCCATGTACCAAAACACCATTCAGGATATCCAGTGGCATGAGTCTTGCACTTCCTGAGATGAACTCCAGGCTCATCCCGATTTTGTGTAGGATAGATGTTGTTACCATATAATAAATACAGGAACAATGGGCTGATTTTGAAGATTTTTTTACATTATAAAACATTATAAAAAACATTATACATTCTAAAAAAAAAATGTGTCGGCATGTGAAATGATTGGTTTGTGCTGCTCATGTTTCCACCATCTATTCAAACTATCTATTCGGTTGTCCATGAGAGTTAGAAGGTTTTATGGAAGTGTCCAGAATGGAGTCCAGTGGAGTGTGTTGGAGTCTGCTCCTTTTAGACAAATGCCATGATCCAGGTCACATGACCCACGATGGTCACTGCTGATTCCACAGAAGACGCGGCTTTGTGTTACTTAAGTGAAGTTCCGATTGATTAATAAGGTCTGGATGACTGAAGTGAGTTGCTCTGTGGCCAGGGCAAAGGCCACATCAACAGATCTTAGGTACAAATTGAAAAAGCATGGATGTCATTGTCTAGTTAGAGAGGCTGAAGTCCGAAAAACATGAAAGGATGCCTTTTGAAATCACTCAGCCACCACACTGCTCTGCCTGTGATTTCATCCCAGCAGGCTTTTAGCGGGCTGGAAACATGTCGGTCACATGAGTGCAGCTGAGTGCTCTGAGCTCGTCCAAAAGAGGGGACGAGTTCTTTGAGCAGAAGGTCTCCTCTGTTTCCCAGCCTCCTCACAAGCTTGGCAGCAAAGTGTGCCACACTCTGCAGACCTCTGTTTCTGTGGAAAACACGCAAATAGTTTGCATAATAACTCCTAATTATAGCTGCAAAATCAATACAGTCCCAGTTAAGTAGTGCAAAGTGTGAACAAGCACAGAATCTCACCACAGACTGATCGAGCGCTGTATTCTCATGAAGGCATCCCACAAAAAACACAAGTGTGTAGGAAGCTAAGGATCTTCCACACACTATAGTGGGACAAGGGCTACGTACAGCAAGACCATATGATGGAGAAGAAGCCCACCTCCCCAGGAAATGTGGTGTTTGGTAAATATTTAATCACGGTGAGGACTGTACTTTCTATTTGCTGGAAAACAAACTTAAGCCCCAATGATCCAATAAGGGCCTTAAGACGGGCTTTATCTTATCATAGATATGCAGGCTTCATCTAATACTTATGTATTCATTTGAAAAGTGTATGAATTATGAACTTTCACCCATGCCTGTACTTCAGACAGTTGATTCTGGACAGGGCTTCAAGCTGCCACATTGCCTGGAGGCGATCTGCACACAGGCATTCCAGCACTAACAAAAGACAGTGTTACCCGGACCTAAAAGGCACACGTGTGAAAAACAAATCGAAATCTAGAAGCACTGTTAGCTGCAATGCTTCTCTTCACTCGCAACTCCCTTGATCCATCCTAGTCGTGGATCCATCTGTTGTTATTATAGGAGGAAAACGAAAAATGATCAATGGATTTTTACACTACTACAGCTGAACTGATGGTTGCAGCAAGTTTCCGTGACGGATCCGTAATTTGCCCGTGTCGGGATGTGCTGCAATGCCAGGCTCCTAACGCTAGGTGGCGGGCACAGCATGGTGTAACATCGTTATGTTCCCAGCCAAGACTATCAGCTGTGAAAAAGAATATCGTCATTGTACATGTACAAGGAAACCCTGTGCACATTCTCCACCAATTTATAATATTATAAAAATAAATATTAATATAACGTAGTAATAAATACAATGTAGATATTCAATATGTACATGTATTCTTTTTAGCACCAATAACAGTGTAGCTTTGGGAAAAATATAGCAAGTGTTAAAAATTAGCTTGCTTATAAATAAAATATGAAATGTGACCCTCTTTCCCAGGTCCCCCACCGTCGGCACTGATGTCATCTACAGATCGATCATTTTCAGCACCTGCAAAAACAAACAAAATATGAGCCTGATCACATATGGAAATGACGGAATCTCCCCCCGAGTATGTCTGGAGCACTCAGAAATGTCAGTACTGGAGTATGGCCATGGAAAGCTAATCACTGGTGATTAAGACAGAGTAAGGGGGTGTGCATTGATTTTAGGGGGCTGAATGAAAATGACATGGCGATGATGGTCTCTCTCGTCACTGGAACACACGGGTACACGCTTATACTAGCAAGGTGAGTGACTTGCTTACCAACAAATGGGAAGGTGCCTGGGTTTCCCCGTATCTCTGCAACCCCATAGCAGCTCCATTCAAAACTGCAGAACAAAACAAATAAAGATTCAATGACATTAAATATATTTTTAATGCAATATATGGAATTTTCCAACTGATGAAAGTGGAGAACACAATCTCTTTCCATCCTGGGTGGGGCGGTCCAAGGACACCCCAGAGGAAATCGCTGACTGCTGAAATAATAACACTGACCACCTCTAAATGGGAACATATAACCACATAGAATATTTCAAGAGCAGCCCTATCAGAACCATGGCCATTTGTGTGTTTATAACCCGTATTGAGCAGGCTAGCTGTGGTAAGAACACAGAGGTAGAAGGTCATGGGTCTGTAACCATGGGCGAAAACAGTGAATTTTAAACTAGAAATTCTAACCTCCCAAACAAAATGTCACCCTCCATATGACTGAGTGTATTCGTGGGCCCCTGTGAAGTACTGGGCCCCCTGTATTGTCACAGTATCCATGGCCCTCCAACACCTCTGGTCAAAAGTAAAAAAGTCTAAGCAAATTTTGGCCCATGAACAAATTATCACCCCAGAGTCTCATTGTTTACCCCAGATTCTCATTGCTTTTACCCCAGAGGCACACTTTGCAGTTAGAAGAGAGCCTCTGGGTTAAACATTGAGACTCTGGGGTCATGAAACTCAACACCGATGATCACCAGGGGGGTTCAGTGCACAAGTTACCCAGGACCTAGGACTGATCGCCTAGGGGTGTAACACAACAGTACTACTTACAGATATACATAAAGTCTATTCTTTAAAAATTGCCTTGCAGCTTGCAGAATAATAAATTGGTGGTTTTAGGATCAATAGTTGAGTTTGAGAGCAAATTTGAGTCTATTTTATTGATTCTCTAGATGGTAGTCAATTGAACGGACTCCAGACAGACCCCAAAATCAACCGCTGATCTAATTCCAAAGAATTACATTCAAATATTTCTTTATATTATGCTGTGTATAATAAGCACCAGAGTTTTTGTCTCATAATTGAATGTTGAAATCACAGTGCTTATTAAATATTAAGTATATCCTAGTTTTATACCAAAAATTGTTGACAGAATCTCAAGTTATTAATATAAAATTCAGGTAGAAATAAACATGATATGCAGATATTTCTGCCTAAGAGTAATCGTACCCAACATTTGCATGCTAAAACATTATACGCTATCTCTTTTTCCATCTAGTACGTTTTCAAATTGTGAGATTTTTGAGTTTCCGAATTGTGAGATACAGACTTTAATTTCCTTATCTTTGTCATTCTGTTTAGCCCATCGGATGTTTTTAAGATTTTTTTTTTCTGATGCAACCTTCTCTTTCATGTTTTCAGTCACTTAAATGCAGGAAACGAATGTACTAAATCAGAAAAACTGCGCTGTAGGTAACTTCAAAGTCTTCTCATGCACGGAATGCATTAATAAAAAAATATTGCGTTACAAACAAACCCATTCCCAAGCTTAAGAAATATATATAAATGGCATCCACCCCCACTCCCCGTACCAGTGTTCAGTATCAGTACCAGAGATTCAGTGTACATGTAGATTTGGTTATTAACTTAACTCATAACTCATAGAAGATATCCACCCCTCAGATCCCAAGGTCACTTTGAACTAAGAGACACACCACCCATGCCCACATTTGCCATGGCAGGCAGACTGCACCCCCATGTTTTGACCATGTTTTTACCACTGCGGTGTCTCTGAATAGGAACTATCGGCACGGGTTGGCACAAAAATCATCTGTGTCACTGTCTGACAGACCCTTGCTGAGCTCAAAGGCAGTCAGGTGTCCAACCCAAAATAAGGGGTCCGCAATCTCCCCAATCCTCACGACATATGGGCCTATATCCTTTTATCATCAGGAATGCAGCCAAGCTGAATGGTGCTTTAAGTGCTTATCAATATGAGCTTCAATACTGGTGTTTCATTTGTTCTGCTTATTAGCATTTCTACAGCTATGTACGTGTTGGATGAGTACCATTTTTCAGGTGGTGTAGTGGTTAGGGATGCAACTGTGTAGTTGAAAGATTGCTGGTTCAAGTCCCTGACCCGCAAGTACCGCTGAGGTTCCCTGAGCAAGCACTGCTCCCTTTTCAGCACCGTTCCTTCGTCTTAAGACGAATCTCATTTCTGCAGTCCATTTTCTGAGATTGGGGGGTTCCAGGATCTGGCAAAGCTGAGGCGGCGCTGGGTTCTGAGATGGAGGGGTTCTGGGATCTGGCCCAGCGGCGGCTGAGGCAGTGCTAGGTTCTGAGATTGGGGGGTTCTAGGATCTGGCCCAGCTTCTGAGATTGAGGGGTTCCGGGATCTGGTCCAGTGGCGGCTGAGGCGGTGCGGGGTTCTGAGATGGAGGGTTCCGGGATCTGGCCCAGCGGCGCCGGGTTCTGAGATGGGGGGTTCCGGGATCTGGCCCAGCGGCGCCGGGTTCTGAGATGGGGGGGTTCCGGGATCTGGCCCAGTGGTGGCTGAGGCAGCGCCGGTGATAAGCAGAGTTATTCATGCAAAACACTGACCGGCAGCTGCGCTCTCCGCCCGCATAATGATATTCCCGCATGTGTGATTTTCAGGCTGCAGTTAAATCTGACTTTACGATATGAATCAGCCATTATTTCCTGGAAGGGTAAAGTTAGCACGATGTAACTTCAAGTTTATGGGGATTTGCCCTTCAGTCTGAGTGTCATTTCAAGACAAATGCTATTTGTAATTAGCCTGAACTCGACACAAACATCTTTAATTATGAGGATATTGTGGTTAGGATTTAAAGATGGAGGTAAAGATTGAGGACTGTTACAGTTGCATGAAAGGTAAACTAGATCTTTTTACGTTAAGCTGCATTCAAAGCAGCTGATAGGAGATCTGCCGTATTTGGAGTTATTCTGTTGTGTTATCAGCGCTGGAGTTTGATATCGGAGGGAAAAACTTAGCAATGTATATACAAAGGTCTGTTTGCTGGCGGATGAATAAAGCCAGATTATTTTTATTTGTTTTGGGGGGGGGGGGTACATGTCTCCTGGTTCCTATGCCCCTGTGTGTCAGTATCTGGCTCTGAGCTTTTCCCAGCTTTGCTTGAAGTCTGCAGGTCGATACAATCCCATCAGGCCTGCCGTGAGAAATTACGTCCTAGTGTTTCTGAACGGCTCCATAATTCCTCATCTTGGTGTAAACAGCTAGTCAGTGCCGCGATGTTGGGGGGGAATTTGTCGAGGGGCAGAGAAAACAATAGATAGAGGTTTTGTGGTGGTAACAGTTAGGGGGGAATACAAAGCAATGTCAGTGAGGAAGGGTTTGGTGAGGGAGCCCCCATCTAGCTCACCACTAGCAGCTAGGATTAAGGCCCTTGCTCATGGTTTTGCCTGGACTGTATCTTTTCCTGACCCTCGAGTGAAGCGCTGTCCCATGAGGTCCATGCTAAGAAACACACCATCAGAAGCAGCCCGGCCAGGAATGCTGCAGTAACACAGTACTAGGAACGTGGTGTCAGGAATGCCCCATCAGGAACATGCTGGCAGGAATGCCCCGATAGGAACATGCCGGCAGGAATGCCCCATTAAAAAGGAGCACAGAGTCAGGAACGCAGTCTCCTGCCCTGCCAGGAATGCCTCGTCAGGAATGCATCATCAGGAACACACTGCCAGGAATTCCCTATCTAGAAGACGCCATCAGGAACACACTATCAGGAATGCCCCATCAGGATCTTGGCAGCAGGAGCACAGTCAGGAACATAGTCTCCTGCCCTGTCAGGAATGCCCAATGAGGAATGCATCATCAGGAACACACTGCCAGGAATGCCCTATCAAGAAGATGCCATCAGGGACACGCTAGCGGGGAAAAAAATGATTACATTTTTAATTGTAAAATAAGTAAGATTAGACTGACCCTCTGGAGCATGTCTGTAGCCACAAACAGCTACCAGCCATCTGATTGTCCTATTAGAACTGATAATGACACATTAAAATCTTTTCTTCCTATAAAACAGTTAGAACTGACCTCTTGCAAATCTTCTATAGCCTTGTCAACCCAAATCCTACTAAACTTCTTAAGGAGATTGCACCACTGATCAGCACTAGCCTGTTATACTTGTTAAACATGTCTCTTAGGCTTGGACATGTTCCAAAACATTTTAAAATAGCCATTATTAGACCTGTTCTCATTCTTGTTCTTACCATTTGCTTCATATCTGCCACCACTGAGTAACATTAATATAAATCATTGTGTTCGTTTCATACCTTGTCAGAAACATGCTGGCAGGAACATGCAAGCAGGAATGCCCCATCGGGAATACACTGGCATCACTGCCCCATCAGGAACACAGCAACAGGAACATGCCTGCAGGAATAGCCCATTAGGAATGCCCAATCAGGAACACAGCATCAGGAACATGCCTGCAGGAATAGCCCATCAAGAATGCCCCATCAGGAACACGCCATCAGGATCATGCCTGCAGGAATAGCCCATCAAGAATGCCCCATCAGGAACACACCATCAGGAACATGCCTGCAGGAATAGTCCATCAGGAATGCCCCATCAGGAATATCCTGTCAGGAATACATTGGCAGGAATTTGCCAGCAGGAACATAATCTCTGACTTTTTAAAATAGTTAATCAAAGGAATTCCTGCTATATAAATCATCATAAGTGCAACATCCAATGGGAGCAATGCGTTCCATTATCACACCCCTAACATGAAACATAAAACACCCAGAGGAAGTGTGCATTTGCTGTCTCCTCACAAAACTCTTCGAGCCTCGTCCCATTGGAGTAGGGCTCCCCTAGAGCAGCCCTGATAACATCTGTTTCTACTCCTCAAAAGGTCCGGGTCTTTTCTCTCTGACTAGGCTTTCAGATCCATTCCATTCACATGCTGGTTCAGGGAGGGCATGCAGTGCCCTGCCAGCACCACCGGGACATCAGGGATGTGGGGTGCATTTCGGAATGATCATTTCATGCTGCTTTACATCGAACACAGGAAACATCCGAAATGGGGAGCCTGCACAACCATGGCTTAAAATAGCCTTTTATGATTATTAATGGTGCTTTGTGTATAAAGATGAATCAAACTGAAGTGAGTAATGGCGACCTTTCACAGCTCGAGGGCGGTTTCATAAAGCTTGCATGAAAACATCACAATGGGGTAAACGGGTCAAAGTCCGGGGATTTTAGCATCTGAAACTTCCAGCAGTGTGCAGCAAAGGTAGCTGCTGTTAAGTTACCCATTCCCAGTTAAATTACCAGTAAAGTAGGACAATTAGTGATAGTTAAACACTCTAAATCTGTTGACTAAACAAGCATTCTGCCCGGTACAGGTGCAGAGCAGGACCTACGTAATAAGGAGCAAATTACCTGGACTGACAGGGTGGGATCTGTTCTCTGCTATGGGATCTTAAGGCTGTTATTTTAAGGCCAGGGACATAAAAGCTGCAGATGGGCACTGCCCAGTTTGCCAGTTTAATGACACCACATCACATGGTGCCCTCTGAGGGCTCAGTGCGGGCATTTCAGCATGTCAGCGAGGCTGGGTCTCAGTGTGATGGTGATACTGGCTACATCTGGAGACAGGAAAATTAGTCAATTCGATTCTCCCACTTCCTTCTGGTACTCACCTGGGCCAGCTACTGTTTGGTAGAGGGTTAATCAGGGCAAGAAAAAAATACACTGTTACTTTGTGTGTTTGTATTTCTTAGTCCTTTGCAGGTAATAAAACAAGATCAATTTTATTGACCACAGGGGAAATTCTTTGAAATCCTTCCCTAACAAGGACAGGATTCAAACATATATGTGCAGAGCATAAGTGATTGGCAAGTCATTGGCTTAGCCACTCAGCCGCCCTGTCTTAGGAGTCCCATGCTGCAGGCTAAGCTGCTGGTGATGGAAGAATAGCTGTTACGCGTCAAATTAGCAGTGATGGTGTTCTTGGGAATCTTTATAGTTGTTGAAATCCCATAGCTGGTACAAATGCCATCCTTGTAAAGGGTTCACAGGTGAGTATATAGTTCAGGTTTCTGAACTTGGCCCTAGAAATGTCATGAAGATGGTGGAATAATGGGGGAAACACCCGCCAATACAGGCATATATCTTCACACCCTCAGACAGCACGCACAATAATAACACTCCCACTATCACGGGTCATGTGACCACTCCACATCGGGTCAGCCCTGTAGGTGGTGCTGAAGTGCCATAAGACAGCGTGCACAATGCTCTCAGAATCGATTCCATCATAGACAAGCTGGCCCATGCACTTATGAACCTGTAGCAGAGAGGTCAAAACTCAGCGTGCTATGTCGCAATACCTCATGAAGTACCAGCACACTGGTTCACTGGGAGCATGACTTCATCCATCCATCCATCTTCTAACCATGGTACAGGGATGCCAATGCTTTTTATTAAAGCTGATATTTTCTAGTCCTAGTCATACCTCACAAACGAGATCTCTGCGCAATAACGTGGCAGGAAGGGGGCAGAGGTGAATTCTACTGCGGCCACTGGAGCCCTGAACATGCATATGAGTTTCATTTTGATGATTCCTGGAGAACCTGAGCGGAAAGCCAAATCGAGCTTCTTGTGGTCATTGATGGACGGCAGGCTCAGCCCAGCTGCCCGTGGGGCTCTGCAAAGGCTCGCTGCCCTCCTCTCTCTCTCACTCTCTCTCGCCTCTTCCTCGGGGAGTGGCCTGCTGCTCTCCTCCTCCTTTCTTCTTTCTCACCTTCTCCAATCCCTCAAGTGCTTCATGCGTTATTAAAGAGATTTTGTTGGGTGTGTTTTTTTCTCTGTGAGATAACGCTCCCCATGGCTTCCTTTATTAATTTATTTAGCGCTTCTTCTCTCGGCGAATGGCTTCAAAGGACCCGGGTGCCTTTAGGGGAAACACATCCTTTCCCTTCCTGTATTTCAGGGATGTGTATTTTACGGAAATGGAGGCTTCATTGAATAAGTACGACACCATGCACCTTGGCTGAGGAACTCATGCTTCTGAAGAACACATGGTGTATTGCAAGCTCTATATTGATGAGATATAAACTTATATAACAGGTTAAAAGAGACTTGCATTCAGATCATCAGAAATACCTAGTGAGTTTTGAGAATATAAAATAAAATGAATAGCAATTCATCTTTATATAGAGCAGAAGGCCCATGCTACGATGATAGGTTAATGGCAGTGGCTGTGTTTGTCAGCACTCAAGCCAGGCATTTGCATGGGGCCCCTGAGGTTTGGCTCACAAACAGTAACTACAGTAAGTATTAAATAAATGCATTACTTATTTAGGAGATTTTGAAGCAGCATGTTCTACTATGATCTTTGGACTCCACTCACTAGTTATGTATTTATATTTTAAGACATTTGTGGGGCAGAAGCAACCAACCTGCCCCTGAGTCTGTGATGCTCGACTCCCTGTGACGTGGTGATTGGTCCCAGCCTGAGTGTGCTCACTTCCCATGCAAAGACCTAAGAGCCGCCAGAGTGCAGCACACCTTCCGCAGCTCACTGATGCTCCTTGTGTCCTAAGAATGCTCCTCCTTAGCCCTGATTCTTGCAGAAACACTTTGATGTTCCTCAGAGCTCAAGTTCATGTTTGAAGAGTAACAGAGTAACAGCTTCCAACTTCTGTAGATGTCACATTGGCTTTGAAGAAGGAAGTCTGTGCTGCCTCTGTATGAAAGAGGAGTTTGATGAGGTGATGCATTGTGTAATAGTAACTTCCACGGATGACGACCTCCCGGGACCCTTTCTGGAGGGCTGCTAGAGCATAAGGCAGACGCTGATCGTCGGAGGTTCATCAGAAGTCAAACCCATCTTTGCTGTTGGCTGAGTGGACTTTTTTCGTTTGGTTTAGGTCGGCTGTGTTACATCAACCATTAATGAATCATTCATTTGATAAATTCAATCATTTCCTCGAACTGCTTATACCGGGCAGGGGCTCTGCTGTTCTGCAGCCTGCCCCATGAGGTCCGGACAGCAGCTGGACACAGGGGACATACATCATTCGCAAGGAACCCAGAGAACCTGCAGGAGGAGCTTATAAGCTGTGAGGTCATGACTGTGTGCCACCTCAAATAATGTTTCAGATAGAACGCATTTGCAGTAAAAACAGTTCTGTTTGGCTTCAGTGGTTCTTAACCCAACATGTAGGTCTCCTTTATAGTGAATTTTAGAGTGTTTTGTGTGTTTGTGAGTTTTTCCCAGGCCATTGCAGGAACAGACCAGGTGAGTCCAGCACAGCTCCATGCTGACAGATGAAGACCGCAAAATCTCCGGACAGAAAGTGGCGGGTGAGTCAGACAGGGGCCTTCTCTAGTGTCTGTGCTTGTGAGATGCCGCGGATGTTGGGAAGCCTGGCTCGCAAATTATTCCGAATATGGCGGGTGAGTGTGAGCCCATTAACGAAACAGTCTGTGGCACGCAGTCCTGACCACCGTTATCATACTGAAATCAAAGAGCAGCCACCCAACCCAGAGCAGAACATCCCAGCCTGGACATTTCGACATGAAATGGCTATTCAGCTTTGCTTTTTTAAAACCCAATCAACCCACTCTTTCTTTAATACAAAAAAACATTTTTATTGCACTGAGAGGTTGTACTTATCTTCTGTTGAACAGCAGAAATAACAGTGTCTGGTCGCTATCTCTAAAGTCACTGTGTATAAAGATTTACAAAACTATTATCCCGAGCTAAGCTGTAAGCGCTAATTCATAGGAAGCCGATGAGATATACAGTAAATCTGCAGCTCTGACTCCCAGTGGAGTTTGGTGACCTTCCCTCTGCAGTCTAATGAACTTCACAGCAATTAATACAATAATCAAAATTAGCTCCGTAATCGCCTTAGGCTCAGTAGTTTGTGGTGTATGTATCTGCCCATGCAGTCATCTGAAAAACATTCACTAATGCCCTTTGATAATCTCCAAGCAATTTTACGATACATTACTAGAGTATCTAATAATCCATTGTTGTCTGAGGGCTGTAAATCTGAGTAAAACCAACCCTTTCCCACTAGACTATAAATTACTTAAAACTATCCTACAAAAGTTATGATAGAATGTCACATTATTTGCAGGCTGGCAGTGCTGTGATCAGGATCAAACTCTCGTTAAATCAGTTTATCTTTTTAGCAGAGCCTTAAAGACACGACTGTAGTTTAGATCAAACAATGTCTCAGATCTTCCACACCATCATAGTTCTCAGAAAACATCAGTGGGGGGTGTGACCAAGCCTCCAGATGAAGGGTGGGGCTTCACCAAGCATTGGAGCTGATCTCCACAGGAACAAATTCAGTTAGCAAAGATCTGCTGCTTAGTTACTGATGAAAGTGGCCAGTATTGGAATGTAAGGAAACTAAACTATGGAAACTACTGGGATGTGTGGATATTTGTTAAAAGGCCTGATGCCAATCAGAAAAACACATTTAGATGAGTAAGAAGGACATCAGTGTCTAGGTGTCTAGTTTTTATGTAACCCTCACTTTCTTTGTAAGGTGTGGGACCACCTTCCCTCTGGGGATGGCCAAAATTTATAAAGCCAAGGCATACTGTCCCAGTGGCAGGGAGGAGTGGCTGTGCTGTGCTTTTTGGAGCTGTGCTTTGCCTGTCACACACTTCTCACTGAGAATTACTGAGCCGAGGCCAGAAGCAGGAGAGTTTATCTCCAAAAGCATCACCAAGAGAGATTAAAAATGCATTGTGGCGTAAATCTTATGTCATCCTGCCTCCCTCTGCTCCCACCCACACCCTGCTGGGACGGGGAAGCCCCCCTCATCCCTCGCTCGTCGCTGGACGCAATTTGTCCTTTTGCTCAGGAGGAAAGATGCATCAGCTCGGCCGAGCGATGCATCGCGATGCCATCCCGGGGGCCGGGTAATATATTACATTTATCTGTTTTTCTATGGAACACGCTGGCCTGGCTGTACACTTATGACGAGGAAAAAAGCAAGCTGAAAAATATTCACTCTGCAGCATTTTCGTATTTTTATGGAAATGCCCAAAGATCGCAGTCAAGCATCCTGAAGGTCAGTCTACGAATAAGGACATCCCCTCATAATCTGAGGTCAACCTCACTTTGGAGGTCAGCCTACAAACAGGGACATCCCCTCACAATCTCAGAAGGGCAGCCTACGAATAAGGACATCCCCTCACAATCTCAGGAGGTCAGCCTACGAATAAGGACATCCCCTCACAATCTCAGGAGGTCAGCCTACGAATAAGGACATCCCCTCACAATCTGAGGCTGCCTCACTCAGGAGGTCGGCCTACGAATAAGGACATCCTCTCACAATCTCAGGAGGTCAGCCTACGAATAAGGACATCCCCTCACAATCTCAGGAGGGCAGCCTACGAATAAGGGCATTCCCTCACAATCTGAGGCTGCCTCACTCAGGAGGTCAGCCTACGAATAAGGACATCCCCTAACAATCTGAGGTCACTTCACGCAGGAGGTCAGCCTACGAATAAGGACATCCCACCACAATCTGAGGCTGCCTCACTCAGCAGGTCAGCCTATGAATAAGGACATCCCCTCACAATCTCAGGAGGTCAGCCTACGAGTAAGGACATCCCCTCACAATCTGAGGCTGCCTCACTCAGGAGGTCAGCCTATGAATAAGGATATTCCCTCACAATGAGGGGATGAGGCAGAGAACAAAGGTGATGAGGCAGAGGACAAAGGTGATGAAGAAACACAAGGAATTGAAGTGAAATAAAGCAAATGTACTAAAGATAGAATAGGTATGAAATACTCTAGGGGAAACAATGAAGACTTGATCACCAGTGAAGGCTACCAAGATTGAACCGAGGCTAGCCGTTGCTGTGCTGCTTCATAGGTATCCCTGGGTAGGACATCACCCTGTGGACTGGTCACTTCCACTGCAGCACAAGCAAGGTGCCAGTGGGAACCGTCCATTCATTTCTATACCCAGCACTAACCTTAACCATGAGTAACCAAACAAGATTCAAGACTTTTGGCATTTTTAGGTTTTTGATTTCATTTGCAGATTTTTATTAAACTGAATTACCCCTCGTGGGGACTAAAAAAATGGTCCCCACAACATCAAAATAACAGGTTTTTATCACTTTGTGATGATATTTGGTCCCCACGATGTAATTTATACATGACTCATACACACACAATATCTCAAATATCTTAAATTGTAAATCAAGATAGGTTGGGTTAGTGGGTGTTGGGGGGGGGGGGGTACTGTCTTTGGATTGCACCCTTTTTGATGCAATTGGCTGATCCAGCAAAGGAGGGCCTGTCAGTGATCAGCTGGAAAAGGGGCCACTTGCATGGCTTTGAGCCCCCTCCAGAGGAATCTAACAATGGCTTAACTGATAATTTAGTAGAGATGGTCTTGTGGCCATGAACTCCAGTTCTACACAGGGGAGGGGGGCAGTCATAGAACTGGGAGGCTTTTGCTATTCCTCCCAGCAGATTTAACTTTAATTCCGATTCAATAAAGCGGCATGCTGAACATTTGCTTTCACAGCATGCTATAACTCTCTTAAGCTTGCACACACTGGGCAGCAAGACACCCGCAAAACAATTAACGCGGAACAAATAAATATTACACCACTGTGGCCATAGCGTGCCACCCCCACATAAGTCTCAAGCTGGATCATTCCACTGAGAGCAGCCAAATGCAGAACTCACTTAGGAGAAGAGCTTTTGCACTGAAACCTCATGACATCTCATATTCTTCATGTGAGAAAAAACACTAAAAGAGAAAGGTAGAGGGCGCTGTTGCATTCTGATGACCACCATGACTGTGCTCTTATAAGACTTGTTTCTGTCCATCACAGAGTCAGAAAATCTCATCAGCGTGCTTCTCACTGCTGTCAATTTCAACCTTGGTGTGTAACTTGAGGAGAATTCAGCATAAGTGAGTCTCCAACACATCTCCTACTAAAGCCACCGCCTCTGAAATTGCTCCTCGTGAGGTAGGCATCACATGCCCTTAGATGTGGTCCCAACTGGATTAGCCAGCCCTATAACACCTTCCTGTCCCCTGAGGCCATCTGTGAGTCCATCAGTCCACACCCACCAAACGCTACGTCGCACAGGAAAGGGAGTTTAGCTGCAGGCAGCTAAGCTGTGAGGAACCCCATTGCTCCAAATACGGTCTTTCTTCCTCCTGTGTCCAATGCCTGCCATAATGCGTCCTACAAGGGGCGCTTACAGGTATATGTGAAGCTTAAAGAGCTTCTCCTGGATGGTGAAGGGGTGGGGGGTGGTGGCTAAAATCAACTAGAAATCCCGTCACTGTCTAGTGCACCAAAGTCCATTTCCTACAGTGTTGAATGTTTTTGAACAGGACATGCACCAGGTTACCTAAACACTCAAATGAATTCATATGTTCAGCCATCTCCCACTGTGGCCAAACTCATAGTCCAGTCTGGTGTCTTCTCTGTAGGACCATGCAGCTGTTGTATTCCTCCTGAGCACTGTTTGTGGCCCAGTTGGCTGCCCTATACGGCTATTTTCAGACCTTTCCCAGTTCCCTGCATACCTCGCTCCAGTTTTGGGCGGAGTGAATTGACCAATGGTGTCTAACCTCCAACATTGCCTGCTGAGCACCGAACTCTGTGATTGACATGTGTGGTGTTGCTCCCGTGAATGATGGGATGTTTCTTTCTGCCTCTAGCCGCTTGAGACCAATGACCTAATGGCGGTTCTGTCAATGGCAGTCTTTGGGTCCCATCTGCAGCAAGGGAATTTTAACAGTCCAAAGCCCAGTACAAAGCCTGTCTGTTAAATAGTGGTGGGAGGCACAGGGAACGTGGGAACAGGGACGGGAAAAAACGGGTGAAAGACAAACACACAAAAACAAAGGAAAAGATGAGGATTCAGCGAGGAGTAGAAAGACAAACGATGACTGCAAAGGCTGATGGCAAAGGGAAGAGGTCCTGGCAACAACCCCACTCTGGACTAGGCTACAAGTCCCACACACTTAACAAGGACAGATGCCTTTTCTTCTCATCTCAGCCTAAAAGTTTGAGATAGAAACTCCTGAAGACCTGGAGATATGTCTCCCATGACCAGTGGTTTTCTTCAGCCCTTCAGTGCCTGTGGACAGAAGAAGCAATCTTTACTTATTATTCTATTGTGTACACATGTAAACGCTGAGTAACTTCAGCTCTGACTGGGACTAAAGCGGAAATCCTGGTGCATTCTCGAGGGCACGGACGAGACGGCGACCGGGGGGAGACAGCTGAGAGAAGAGGCCCAGCAAAACCATCAGGCCCCGTAATCGATGGCCAGTTAACGTGAGGGAGGACAGGCAATGCGATTCCGGATAATGGACTAAAACATAGGTAATCAGTAACAATTTACAGAAGAGTATGCCACCCCATCTTAATTATTGCTTCATTACGTGACACCGTAATGATTTACGGCTCAAAATAAGTACATATTTGGCTCTTTCTGCACACCCTAATTAGTATTTGCTGTATGCTTCGATTAATGTGTCTCAGAAGGTCATTATTCATTGCAAAATAAGCAAGCTTACAGTTTTGTTGCTCCCAAGATGAATGTCAGTGCAATACTAAACTGTCAAATATTTACAAATACTCATGGGTCGTGTGGTGGGTCAGTGGGTTTGAATCTCAGTATGTGTAGCTCAGAGTGTGCTCTCCACAGGGGTTTTAGGTCGTAGCAGGGAAGGCTGTACCCCAGCCTTGTGCCCTATGCTGCCCCCAGCAGCTCTGACCAGAGCAGGAGGTTAGAAGATGGATGTTTTTTTTTTTTGTTTATATGGTTAACATATTTTTTGTTTATAAGGTCTTTTTGGAAGAGCCCCTGCTTTTCCCTGAAGTACAGAAGCTGCCTACTGCTTATGGCAATTAGGCAAAGTTCAGACTTGTACCCCAAAATGGAGAATAGGCTTTTTATGAAGAAGATTTTTTTAGGGGGGTGGGTATGGATTGCAGGTTGGCACCAAGGGAAGCACCGCAGAAGCCACATAATGAGGTGGGGAGATCTGTGATCAGTACTCCTTCTGTGGAGCCCCATGACTCAGTTCAATATGCACAATAAAAAGACAAAACGGTCATGAACATCTAGTTCTCCCTGTGTGATTTGTGCGCAAGATGTAAGCTCTATTTAAGGATAAATATTAAATCATTTATACAGATAAACCTGGAAAAAAATAACGAATGACAAAGAAAAAATAATACTGTATTTGATTTGCGACATGCCTCATTTTCGAAACCCGTAATTAAGCGCACGCGGTATGTGTCGGCGGTGATACCCTCGGCTCCCCGCGGCCGCAGGGCGGCGTCGTTTCGCATGGCGACTCGGCTTAATGGGATAATGACTGGCCGGACTGGCGGCGCATTATGCTAATGGAACCGGAGAGAGGCGAGGGAAACCCACGGCGCATTTACAACGCGCAGCGCCGGTTAATGCCCCGTAATAATAAAAAAGACGCACAAACAAGCACAGCATTTAGGCGTCCCGAATTAAAATGTGAGGGGGGGGGGTTACATTATGTAAACAAGAGACCATATACGCTATGTAATGGGACGGCGGAATAAGGACTTATTGTCCTAACTTTAGTATGAAATCAGACAGGTGGCTTTCTCTTTTATCCATCATACAGCCACTCATCCTGGTCAGGGTCATGCGGACACTCATGACGTCACGATTACTTTACATTTATCTATTCAGCAGATGCTTTTGTCCAAAGTCACGGACTCCTCACATTTACATTTACAGCATTTGGCAGACGCCCTTAGCCAGAGCGACTTAAAAAAGTGCTTAGCGACTCCATTAGTGAATACCTTCTGGTACTGGTTCAAAAGAACCCAGGCTAAGAATACCATCCATCTAAGACTCTGTTGGGGAAATCCAGTTTTTTTTTTCTTTACCTTAAGTACCAAGTACTTCTGAAAGAGGTAGGTAGACCAATGACTCTACCAACTAGACAGAGAAGATGCTGGATACATGTCTTCCTTGCGCCTTGAGTGATGGTGGGACCACCACCACATCATATTTCACCCATCTCACCCCAAACACATCCATTTCACTGAAGCCACAGCCCATTTCACCATATCCACACCCACTCATTAGAGAGGAAGTCCATACCTGTCAAACTACACTCCATTAATTAAATTAGATTGAATTAGATGGACTTTATTGATCCCAGAGGGAAATTCTTAAGTGTCACCCCATGGTACCTGGAATATTCTCCTCATTGCTCAAGTCTCTACCCAATCTTATCACCCTTCTGTACTCAAAATGGCATCCCACTCAGCCATTGGCAGATTGGGACTCGTGCAATGAGCTGAATGGCAGAGTGGGAGGTCTGCTGTGAGCTGATTGGCAGTTTAGCAGATTCGCTGACTGGAAGATTGGCAGATTGGCGAATCGAGAATGAACTGGTTGGCGTTTTGTCTCATTGGTGGATTCTGAGTGGCACTTCAGTAAAATGTGATTTGAGCTATGGAAAACTGTGCATTTTGTAAAAAT
Organism: Petrocephalus sullivani; assembly: GCA_026780845.1. Classification (NCBI taxonomy): domain Eukaryota; kingdom Metazoa; phylum Chordata; class Actinopteri; order Osteoglossiformes; family Mormyridae; genus Petrocephalus; species Petrocephalus sullivani. The sequence goes on along the minus strand of JAODKM010000002.1, from coordinate 26,698,819 downwards.
GACACAGACCAGATGCATAATTCCCGTGCTTTTATTTCTCAGTGTATTGCGTATATGGCTGTTTGTGAAAGAGAAAAAAAAGAGACAGAAAAAGAGAGATACCAAATTTATCAACGAAATAGGAAAATAATGATCAGAGCAAAGTGAATGTCTGTCTGGTATCCATTTTGGTAGAGTGAGTCATTCAAGCACAGTCTCCAGAACCGACAAGGGAAATAATTATCGCCCGTGAACTGTGCCTTGATCATTCTAAAATGGTGCTATGAGTGTGGGCCCAATCCTGCTTCCGGCACCATTAAGAGATTACTGTCAAGGGCTCTGGCTTTGTGACGCCCCAGTGATTATCAGAGGCATGGCTGAGAAACACCCCCCTAAATGCCCAGCTCTTAATGAGCAGGCGGGCACGTGACGCATGGCAGACACGACACTATTGATCGAACACGGGAGGGCAGCACACTCATCTTTCTGCGAAACAGAAACCAACCGAGCGCGTGAGTAGCCGCTACACGCACCTCACTGGTCGATGTCACTGATATTGCTATGACGACAAACACTTAAGCCCTCCTACCCAAACGAAAGGAGGCAGTTTGGAGAACTGCTCCAGTTATCAATCCTAAGGGCTGCCCCCCACCACACACACACCAAGAAAAGTAGTGGAACATTTCAATCCAGCGGAACAAGAGTCTGGGATCAGATCCAAGGTCACCTCCGTGTGGTTTGTGTCTGACAACCAGCAGAGATAAGGTGTCTCTACCTTGCAGATACACACGTTTCCCTAGAGGTGCTGAATGCCTTGCCTCCCTACATTCGATCTTGTTCTCAGTTCAGTTTGTTTTGTATATGGTGCCCTTCCCAACACAATAATGCCAAAGAAAATCTGCAGTCAGGTTGACAGAACAGCACATTATGATTACCCTTCAAACAAGATCTTAAATTATGATTAGCCTCAGATGTCTCACATTCCTCTAATGTCTGATTTCTCTGGGTTTAATTCAAAGACTAATTAGGGTTATAAGAAGGAGGCAGAGATAGGAGGTGAGGTACAAACTGGAGGCTGAAGTTAGAGACAGGAGGTGAGGTACAAACTGGAGGATGAAGTTAGAGACAGGAGGTGAGGTACAGATAGGAGGAAGGAGCCAGAGACAGGAGGTGAGATACAGACAGGAGGAAAGAGCCAGAGACAGGAGGTGAGGTACAGACAGAAGGAAGGAGGCAGAGACAGAGGATGCCCAGGTGAGTAACTTATCTGTGATTCTCATGGCCTCAGTAGTCACATCAGCAAAGGAGTTGTGGCTCCCTCCGATTCTGGAGGTCTGTAGATGGGGGGTTCACTTCTCCCATGATGGCTTTGCACTTCCCCAGCTGGATGCACGCTCCCTCCGCTGTAACATTAATCGATTAACCCTGGAGCAGGAGCTCGTGCCCCCCACTGGAGAGAGTGCCCCCCCCCAATCCCCCACGAAGCCACTCAGTAGCAGCACTTTCAGCTGATTGCCCAACCCTGTAAAGCTGGCGCGTTTCAGTCTGACTCTGGTGGATATGGCTAGACAGAGAGTGATGTTTATTGTGCCGATCAGGCACAGCTGTCCCCAGTACCATCTTATTGCCTGGACTGCTGAACTGACCCAGCTTCAGACTGAACTGATGCCAACTCAATGGTGGATCCAGATCCTGGCAGGAGGCCAGACTCTAGGGGCAGCACAGGGGCACAGAAGAGGCAGGTGACCTTTCCCCAAATACATCTCACCGCCCACTAACAATTCCTTATTCCTGTCACATGGTCCCCCTGCACCTTGCCTCCTGTCTCCTCCTGTCTTCCTGCCTGGAATGGTGCAGCGTGGCCTGCCGTGTATAATAACAGATCCACGCGTTTGTCTGGGAAATCCTGCACTCGAGCGCCCTGTCATCGACCTGCGGAAGGAAGCGCTTCAGCTTTTAATGATACACACTGACAAAAATGCCAGATACTTCACTTTCCATGTCTCCCAATGGTGTGTTGAGGCTGTTCTCTGGCTCCAATTTTACCACAATGTGGTAAAAGTTGATTGTTTATTTTTCTTTCTGCGGTCATATCTAAGGAACACCTGATCCTCCTGTACACATGTCCCTCGGGCACATTACACCGCCGACGGTAGATGGCAGACACCCAGTCTGCTCCACACCACTGTTTTATTTCACATCACATTCCAGGTGCCAGTGCTCCCGGCTAGAGGAATGCATCATAGCAGTGGAGGCAGCTTATTCGTTACCTCGTTAGCTCGATGCCGTCAACCACAGAGTCGTTAGTTTCCTCGGCAACAACAATTGCAGCGGGTGCACGCAAACCCCCCCTGCCCCCTCCTCCTCAGTCTGTGCTTGTGATGTATATCTCCATTTTATATTACACCTAGTAAAACCCAGACCGAGCCAGACCAGTATCCATCTGTAGGACAACGACCATAACGGTAAAATGATCCAATAACTCAGGTTAGGATAGGCAGGCTGGTGGAGGCGTATAGCACACTGAGGGGGGCGAATAAATAATTAGCCCCATGAAAACGGGAAACCTCGTGCTAATGTTTTGGTTTTATTTCAAGACTGACCTTTTGGATGGAAATAATCTTGGTGGCTCCACAATGGTTACGCTTCGCCGTGAAACACCTGTCTCATCTGGTTACCCCGTCCAATCCCTCAACAGGGCCATTTAAAAAATACATTTCAGCTGATGTTGTCATGTTGACCCAAAGCTCCTTTTATGCAGCTGGATTTGGTCTTGGTGGAGAGGTTTTGATGAATGTGATGACTGCAGTTGGCAGGACTGGAGCTTTCAGCTGGCACCTTCTGCGTTCTTGGCCAAACCCCCCCTGTTCCCACCCTGAGGCAAAATGTCAGGAGGATCTCGCCCCCTCATGCCACATAACTTTGGGGTTAAATTCACTGAACTGATCCACTGGCAGTTGACTTGAGGCCAGGTGTGTGTGGTTGTATTTAGTGTCTGACAGGAAGTGGGGGAACTGGCGCCCCCTGCAGGGATGACACGTGCAGAGCCTGAAGAAAAGTCATGGCGTGATTCTGTTGGTGTGGCCATATTTAGCAAGGATGCGATAACAAGAGGAAGGCTCTGTCTGCCTGAAAATAAGTCACGCCACAATTCTGGGAACATGAGCCAAGCTGTGATTTACGTTTCTCATGCAGCACAGGTGTCCCTAACGATGCTGACATCCAGGGTACAAGACACAAGAGCAATAGTGGGCTCATTTTTTTTATGTCATCAATCTGCTCGCAGGTGCTGCTTTCCTCCATCAAACAAATGAAATACACAGTAAATAAGAGAGGAAAAAGCACTCTGACAGTGTTCTGTCTTTGTTTTTCACTGGAGCAATTAGGGTAGATTTCAGTGCGGTTGTAAGATGGGGACAGCCAGGGAATCCTCATGGGCCAGCCCCTTCTCCTCACTTATAGGCAGAAAACGCCACAGGACAGAAGCAGCCTCCTAAGGCCACTTTGCTGCCTGACCTACAGATCAATTACAGCTCATTAATTAGAATGCTAGAGAAATGATGGTCATTTTTGAGCTGCATTTTCGCATTGGTGCCAGCATTCCAAGCTGACAAGCTATATGCCCACAGCCTGAAGCGGCAGAGCGTGGGCATAGTGCCCACTGCATAAGCACCCGCACCCCGTCTGTCTGCATCAGGTCGGCCTACACACTCACCTGCGGCACAGCGTGGGCATAGTGCCCACTGCATAAGCACCTGCACCCCGTCTGTCTGCATCAGGTCGGCCTACACACTCACCTGCTTACTCAAATAACCTGGCGCTGGCATATGCATGCTGGGGGATGGGGTGGGCGGGGGCGCGGAGGCATGCCTAGGTGGGAGGGGGGCGCTGGGGGGATCCCCCTCCTGAGTTAAGCATGATTAATGCCGTAGCTGCTTTGCTAATGAATGCCTTCAGATTGGGTTTCCAGACAAAGGGAAGAGTCGATTCATGCAGCGAGCCCGTATCAATTTTTCACTCCATCCTGCGAGTGTTCGGTATGAAGTTAATATGTTCACAAATCCACAGACCATAGCAGAAAATGTAAATAACAAAATAAATAAAATGGGACTCCTTAGGCAGGAAAAAGGATATTAGATTTTGGCTACAAGTTCTAATCTGTTTTATTTTATATCTTTAATTTTATTGAATAGTTATGAGGCTATATTTCTTTGTAATGTAAAGAAAAATAATTGTGCATATGCATAAACTCCATTAGTATAACACATTTATGATGGACAATAATCTGCTGTTTCTGCAGAGCACACAGGCACACATATGACACACAGCTGTTTCTGCAGAGCACACAGGCACACATATGACACACAGCTGTTTCTGCAAGGCACACAGGCACACATATGACACACAGCTGTTTCTGCAGAGTACACAGGCACACATATAACACAGAGCTGTTTCTGCAAAGCACACAGACACACATATGAAACACAGCTGTTTCTGCAGAGCACACATATGACACACAGCTGTTTCTGCAAAGCACACAAGCACACATATGACACAGCTGTTTCTGCAGAGTAAACAGGCACACATATGACCCACACCTGTTTCTGTAGAGTACACATATGACACACAGCTGTTATTGCAGAGCACAGAGACAGACATATGACACACAGCTGTTTCTGCTCAGCACACAGGCACATATATGACACACAGCTGTTTCTGCAAAGCACACAGGCACACATATGACACACAGCTGTTTCTGCAGACCACACAGGCACACATATGACACATAGCTGTTTCTGCAGAGCACACAAACACACATATGACACACAGCTGTTTCTGCTCAGCACACAGGCGCACATATGACACACAGCTGTTTTTGCAGAGCACACAGACACACATATGACACACAGCTGTTTCTGCAAAGCACACAGACAGACATACTGTATGACACACAGCTGTTTCTGCAGTGTACACAGGCAAACATATGACACATAGCTGTTTCTGCAGAGCACACAGGCACACATATGACAGCTGTTTTTGCAGAGCACACAGACACACCTATGACACACAGCTGTTTCTGCAAAGCATAGGCACACATATGACACACAGCTGTTTCTGCAGAGCACACAGACACACATATGACACACAGTTGTTTCTCCAGAGTACACAGGCACACATATGACACACAGCTGTTTCTGCAGAGCACACAGGCACACATATGACAGCTGTTTCTGCAAAGCACACAGGCACACATATGACACACAGCTGTTTCTGCAAAGCACACAGGCACACATATGACACACAGCTGTTTTGGCAGAGCACACAGACACACATATGACACAGAGCTGTTTACGCAGAGCATACAGGCACACATATGACACACAGCTGTTTCTGCAGAGTACACAGGCACGCATATTACACAGCTGTTTCTGCAGAGCACACAGGCACACATATGACACACAGCTGTCTCTGTAGAGCACACAGGCACACATATGACACACAGCTGTTTTTGCAGGCCATACAGGCACACATATGACACACAGTTTCTGCAGAGCACACAAGCACACATATGACACACAGCTGTTGCTGCAGAGCACACAGGCACACATATGACACACAGCTGTTTTTGCAGAGCACACAGACACACATGTGACACACAGCTGTTTCTGCAAAGCACACAGACAGACATATGACACACAGCTGTTTCTGCAGAGTACACAGGCACACATATAACACAGAGCTGTTTCTGCAAAGCACACAGACACACATATGAAACACAGCTGTTTCTGCAGAGCACACATATGACACACAGCTGTTTCTGCAGAGCACACAGACACACATATGACACACAGCTGTTTCTACTCAGGACACAGGCAAACATATGACACACAGCTGTTTCTGCTCAGCACACAGGCACACATATAATGCATGGCTGTTTCTGCAGAGCACACAGGCACACATATAATGCATGTGGCTGTGCTACACCACTTGGCTGTCCCCAAACCCCTCCCCCCTCCCGCTCCAGCTCCTACCCAACACGGATCTGTTTAAAGGCAGCAGGCCATGAAAAGTGAGTGTGGAAATGGAGGGGAGTGGCCATCGCAGACTTTCATTTAGCCTGGATTTGTCCCCAGGGACCCCAGGTTCCATCTATCACACTGTCAGGTGCATGAATCCCAGGGGTCAGGGGTCGATCGCACCCTTCCTGAGGACAAGCAAAAAGAAAAAGCAGTAATACGGTTCCGCGGATCGGAATGAGAGTCGCCGCACATAGACCTTTACGAGCAAAAAGGGTCACGTTATTACCTACACAGCAGATCGCAGCACCCGTAGAAACAAGGGGACTCACCACCGTCTGCCCACGGATGTTTGAGCAAGCATTTCTGCAAAAAAAAAATACGCCCCCCATACCACACACCCGCACATACCACAGAGTCTGTGTGCCTTCGAGGACAGTGGGGGGGGGAATAATTTAAAAATGAGCACCTGACAAAGAATAATGCTGTTGACACTGAAAAGGACTTTGAGTTTCTCTTGGTGCTGTGAGATGAAGGATATCAGCAAGAAAACTGTTTAATAAGCGAAAAAAAAGGCTGTTGTATTTTAAACAAGGACGGTGCCATAGGATGGAATGTTAATAAAGACTGCCTCAGTACTCTTTCTGGAAGATGTCATTGATCTTAGACAAAAGGAAGAAACTACTGAGATGTATTTTAGCAAGCGACAGGGCTGCGCCTATACTAGGAGGCCATCTCTGTTTAATTAGGCAACATGCTTCGTCTTCGGTCAAAAGCTTGGAGAAAGACCCACAAACATTAAAAGAAACCCTTTCAGGAATTAAAGTATGTCCCTCATCAAGGTATTCAGACACTTCAGATGTAAAGTGTCTGACAACTAGAGGAGGAACACAGAAACAATCCCCACGTCCCCTCCGGCACCGGATCACGAGGATGCGGAAGAAACGCATGGGACTCGGGCAGCTGGCAAATCTTTGCACGTCGAAGAAGTGAGGCTCTGTATCTGGCTGGCTGGATTCCGTCGCTGAGCGGAAGCTGTGGCCCTTCTGTTGGACCTGTGAACATTTACCACACTCGGATGGCCTCCTCAGAAGAGCCGGAGGCAGTTATACTTCATTAATCTGCCCTCCTCCTCTCTCACCACAGCTGAGGCTGCCGCCTGTGCTGCAGGAATAGCAGGAGATGCTGTTCGATTGGCGCTGGCATCTCGCACCTGCGCAAGCAGCTTTGGGGGCTCCGAGGCCAACGTGATCGCACACACAGCACAGCAATGATATTCACCAGGGAAGTGACTCACTGACGTTGTGAAAACCTAGAGGAATGGGAGGAGGACGATTTTATTAGCACCCATTCATTAGCATGGGCAGCTATCCCCACAATGAGAGCTGAACCATTGCTCTCCCCCAGCATAGAGGCTCTGTACTCCCAATTATAATATCTGTACTCAGGAACAATGTTAGCAGCCTAGGCAGCAGCCCTGCAAATTATTGTATCTATACACGCCATGTGCATGTTAGTATGTCCACTTCACTGGACAGGTGTCCTACCCACAGTGTCCCCTGCAATGGACTGGCTTCCTGCCTGAGGTGTTACCTGTAATGAACTGGTATCCTGGCTGGGGTATCCCCTGTGATGGACAGGTGTCTCTAACTGGGTATCCATGCATTGTACTGGCCTCCTGCCCAGGGAGTCAACTGCAAATGACTGGTGTCCTGCTGTGGGTGTTTCATGGCATCCTGCCCAGGATATCCCTTGTGATGCACAAGCGTTCTGCCCTGCCCTGGGTGTCCCCGGTGACGGACTGGAATCCTGACCAGGGAGTCCCCTGTGATGGATTGGCATCTTGCCTGAGGAGTCCCCAGCCCTGTGCTCTAGGCTTCCCGTGAGAGACTCCAGGCTCACCACAACCTTACATTAAGGTGAAGGTGATTAATCGTCATTGTTGACGCACCACAGCATGCAACAACGAAATGTGTCCTCTGCTTTTAACCCATGTGACATCGTGGCACAGCAGGCGGGGAGCAGTGCTTGGTGAAGGTACCTTGCTCAGGGTACCTCAGCGGTACTTGCACGCCGGGGACTCAAACTGGCAATCTTTACATGGTTGCATCCCTAACCAATACACCACTTGCCTGCCCAATTAGATGAGGAGTTATGAATGAGTGAGTGATAGAATGAATGAATCTGTATACATTAGGTACTGTGTTATTACTCCAGCCTTATGGAATGTCTACAGCACCTCTGACCATGTATTTTTATACACGAGCACACTTCTCATTTGTTACTGACAGTGAAGAGTCCTGGTAAAGCATTCAGATCTATTATTTCCAGCTTCCGACAACAAGGATTTCATTTCTATGTCCAGTTGGGCTGTGCTATTGTCATTTCTCAGATTTTCACACTAACCTTTGACATCATACAATTTGAAATTTTCACAGAAGCACAGCATACCTCTCTAAACTGTCGCGAATCAATTCAAAGTTTCCCCTGAACAGTTTCTATTCTGGAAACCATCAATTTACCACCATACTTTGCTTATTGGATCGTTTTCCATGGAACGGTCGGCTTATCCCGACACACAAAAACATCGATTTACCATCGTCCTTTGCCTACTGGACCATTTTCCATGGAATGGTCAGCTTAACCAGATACAGAAAAACATCGATTTCCCACAACTGTGCTCCCAGGGGCCAATGCAGACAGTCCGGTTGGGTCAGCATTAGGGGAATGCGTCATCCGTCCATTGGTTTGTTTGCTTTTCCATTTTACCTGCCAGTCTAAAGAAGCTTTCATCCCAGCCCCAGATGCGCCTTCCTTGATAACAAGCCAAGGCGCCCAGCACCAGAAAGAGGCAGATTATTGCACGGGAGGCTGCATGTAAGGAGTATTTCATGTCTCCTGACAGATAGCGGTCCATCCATCATGTGGCAAGGAAAATGGAAGCACCCAGAAGCAAGTGTGGAGTGAAGGGGGGTCGGGAAATTGCTTAAAAAGAGGCCCTGGCTGGAGTTGATGAAAATTTCGCGGATGATTACCCCCAGGGTCCTTTTACCGGGGCACGCTAGGGTGCGAGTCTCTTACCGGAAGGCAACAGGTTCCGCTTTTTTTTTGACAGTTTTGCATCGTCCGGAAAGCTTGGACGACAGCACAGACCGGGCTGGTGTGGCGCCCATCGAGACGAGGTGTCAGAATTTTAATGATGGGATGTTTTATAGCTCAATGCTGTCACTGTGATGAGATCTCAAGGATTTTGTTTCCATCACTCACCACGTTTGATCCCCAGTAAAACGCTGCTGCGGAAACCAAGGAGAAATGGTTAAGATCACCCCCTCGCTTTCAAACACATCACCTTAATCAGCTGCGGCTGGCCCCCACCAGCAATCTGCCTTTCAATTACACGTCCCACCCAAAGGTGATGGGGCAGCACAGAAGGACAGAGATGCCCCCAAAAGCTCGAGGTACATGTCTTTCATCACCAGCTAATTTCCCAGCATGCATCTCTCATTAACACTTTCCTGCCACTCACCCACTGAGAATAAATATAATAGGGGTTTTCATCTTGATCCCCAGTTTCAGGGGGTCTACAGAAATGTTTAGTAAATTGACACAATCTCACTATTTTGGGCTTACTTTAATAATTCTTGAGGGAGAGGGAAAGACCCATTTAAGTGTCATGCATTAGTGAGGGGGGGCAGATCTGCTTTGTTTTCCTTTGGTAGCCCCTGTGAAGAATGGCTGGGGGCACGGATGCTGGGTGATGGAGGGTGGCAGAGGTAGACAGAACACCAGGGCAAATGGCAAGATAACT
>JAODKM010000002.1:26640363-26656072 GCA_026780845.1 Petrocephalus sullivani | reverse complement strand
CTGCAGCCTGCTTCCCTGTTCCTGCGCGTATCTCTGTGGCTGTTGGCGTCCTGCAGCATGCTCCCCCTTTCTTGCGCATATCTCTGTGGCTGTTGGCGTCCTGCAGCCTGCTTCCCCTTTGCTGCGTGTATCTCTGTGGCTGTTGGCATTCTGCAGCCTGCAGCCTGCTTCCCCTTTCCTGCGCGTATCTCTGTGGCTGTTGGCGTCCTGCAGCCTGCTTCCCCTTTCTTGCGCGTATCTCTGTGGCTGTTGGCGTCCTGCAGCCTGCTTCCCCTTTCCTGCCTGTATCTCTGTGGCTGTTGGCATCCTGCAGCCTGCTTCCCCTTTCATGCACGTATCTCTGTGGCTGTTCGCGTCCTGCACCCTGCTTCCCCTTTCCTGCCTGTATTTCTGTGGCTGTTCGCGTCCTGCAGCCTGCTTCCCCTTTCCTGCGCGTATCTCTGTGGCTGAGTCACCACCAGAAGCAAAGAAAGGGAATGTCAGGTTTCTCCCAATCTGCTGTTCAGGCCATCAGTAACTGCTTTTGTGGGGGTAGCAGAAATTCTCTTTGAAGGGGAAGTGTAAAGTGGTCCCTCTTTTTTGATGTGATTCTCTCCATTGTCTCTGGTCTCTCCTGACCATGTGGGATAATGTCCACGAAGAGGAACGGGGCGTTCTATTCTGAGGAGGACCGGGGGAACATGAAGGCTGACTGGAATGGAAACATCACATAATGCCGATGGTGAATCAGGGCCGACATTGTCGGTCTTTCTGCTCCCCCGCCCTCGAGGGAGTTGCTCCTCCCCTTAGCTGATGGAGGCCCTGTCTCTAGATTCCCCGCTTGACAGCAGTCAGCCACATCAGTCGCCCACCCTCTACCTGCCAGCCCTCCTCAGCCCAACTCTCCCACCACATCCTCAGATTCCTCCTCTTTGAACATACATCTCCCTGTTCTTCTCCTGGAATTCAAATCCCAGAATGCCAGGCCGGGCATCACGAAGACAGCAAGAGAACATCCGGCTTGCAGCAGCACGTGAAGGAGCTCAAGCAGCCTGCTGGGTGTGGAGCACACACTGCCTGCATGCTGCTGTGGAGAAAACCGTGCAAATCCTTGTGCCCAATCTGAACCCCAGCTTCTGTCCATCTGCAGGTAGCCAATCAGGGCATTCTTAACACTGCTAAGAAGGACTGAGGGGTTATAGTGAATACATATATGCACACCTCCTCAGCCCCCCATCAGAGGCAGTGATGCAATAGCCCCCCCACCAGCGAGCTCCTTGCCTCTTTGGCCACTTCCTCACTTTCTGTTACCTCACATGATAACATCTGTGTCTACCCAACACTCGTCTTGTCACCCTGGGGGAGGCTTAGGGCCAGAGCGTGGCAGGTGCTGAAGGAAGAACCCATAGCCCTGGTCAGCACGGTTCAGTGCCAGACTGAAGCCTCGTGCAGATGTGCGACTCTCACGGGGAGCCAGCCACCTGCAGACGAGATTGATGCTGTATTGGCACATATACCATCATGCTCTTCTTTTTAAGTCACACATACAAAAGTGAGAGTGAAGCTTGGGGTGTGAGCGCAGGGTCAGCCGTCCCTCCAGCCAGTTCTGCGGAGTGACTAACTCACTGAGACACTGCACCCCCCCATGGTTTGTAGAGGATTCGCCCAGATCTACAAGTTATTATGCTTTCTTTTTGTCACCTAGTGGTATTTCTCTCTAAAAGAATGCGGAAACAATCACAGTTACGCAAGGACTATGTTGGGCCATTTTTACAGCCTCTTTTCCTCAGAGCCCCTGGTGGATGTGCATTTAAAAGCTGTTTCATCTGGACAGCTGGTCGCCCTCCACCACTAAGCTTGGGGCTTTGAATCCTGCCTTACCTCTGTGAGCGTGGATTTTACATAATTTCCCTGTACTCCGATTTCCTTCCGCAGTCCAAATACATGCAGTTAGACTAACTGGCGTCTCGATATGATGAATATGATAATGTACCTTTCAATGAACTGGCCTTGAACCCGATATTATCTAGAATAGGTTCTAGCCCCCCACGACCTTGACCAAGATCAGCTAGAAGATGGATGACTGCAAGAATGTTTAGCGACCATCTATCCAGGCCTGATCAAGGCCAAACAAAGGAAAGCGGGAATGAACACTCAGGTGCAGCACTGGTGACAGAATTATGATTATTACCGCATGTAACAGACAACTTATTTTTATATTTCAGTCCCAGGAGACCACAAGTTAGATCAGAAAGGGGGTGCGGTGGGGCTGACTGCCATCTTCGAGCTCAGAAGGCAGATAGAAATCCACGGTGTCTTTCAGCAGGAAGCACGATCACTCGTCTCATCTATGAGCCCGCAGCGCCGTTTCCTGGAAACAAGGCAGCAAGCAATCAGGATTGATTCCAAGATCTCTGGCCTGGAGGGCACGTTTAATACGAAAAGGATGAAGACATTCAAACGTGGCTACATCCCATAATATCTATCATTTTGCCAGCTTATCCAGTCTTCTTTGGCGCTTCAGTGTTTTGACGATGACCCAACAACTTGTCTTATGCCATCCACTCAAAACATACTGTCTGGGAGTAATGTTGCAAGCCAAAGAGAATTCTGGGTAATGCATTCAGCTGACAGGGTGTGGAGATAGCTGGGAAGTCAGTGATGCCCTTACACCACGAATAGGGATGTTTTGGTATCCTCCATAAAGCTACAGAAAAGCAGGTGTTTTGTTAAACATATTTTTAGTGTGAATGTATTCTAATTATTAGATTTGAAGATGCTTATTCAATTATGTTCATTTGGCAGACACTTTTAGCTAAAGCAGCAAAGAATTGAGAGAGCAGGGCCAGGCAGTACCTGGAATAATTAGGGTTAAGGGCCCTGCTCAATTGCCCAACAGTAATACGATCACTCCGTTGACCTCGGGATTTGAATCGATGACCTTCCGATCTCGCGTAGAGAGCCCATATGAGTAGAACCATCCACTAGCCCAGCCACTGATGTGTGTTAACGACAACAAGACGCCCCTTTGTCCGCCAGATGGCAACCCGGCCGTGTGACGTGCGACAGGCTGGGCCGGGATATCCTCTCCTGGTGGGATTTGAGATCGCATTACAAACGGAAAGCCGTGACCAGCAGCCTCTGGATGATCGACTCCATGGTTTCATTTGGATTAGCACGACTGATTAAAGCCGAGGCTCACAGGCAGCAGGCTAAATATACAAACATTCGCACGGAGGCTAATTTCAGCGTTACTGTTGCCTCATTCCGAAAATTAATTATGTTATCAAACACAGAATGTCAAAGCTGAAGGAGCAGTTGCTAATGGGAGGGGGGGGGGGAGGGTGTAAGCGGCTGCGCTTGTTTGTGTCATGCTTGGCTGGAGGTTTGGCTGAGCTGTAGTGCCCCACTTTCTTCCTTCCTGACATTTGGTCAGTTCCTTGTGTGCCTTGGGCCCGTGTCTCTGCTGATTTTGGGTGCAAAACTGACTTTGCTTTTTTAGTTGCCTGGATAAAAATTCAAAGCTGACTTTGTGAAAAGTCACTCTCCAAGGACAGGGTAAGATGAGCTCAGTGCCCTCAGAGCAGAATCAAGGAGTGGAAGATGCCGGAGGCTTCCATTTGATGGCGCGTTTTAAACTTTAATGGTCGCTAAAGGTCACCTGGAAATAAACTAGAGAGAAGCAAGGAAACTACAGTTTCTCACAGTGCACAACTCTCCCAGAGGTGGGTAATCCAAGTTCAAAGAGTAAAAATCTAGACCAGGATTTTGTTTCAACCAACCAGTTAAGTCTTAAGAGTCTCAGTCACATAGTACACAACTAGTTGGTTGAAACAAAATCCTGGTTTGGATTTTTAGTCTTTGGACCTGGATTACCCACCTCTGATCTCTCCACAAGTAATAATGACATTCTTCTTTTGTTAATGTTCCAGGAAAAATATTAGCATTTTCACAGAAGGGACGCACATGTGTGACATTACAAATCAGTCCCCTACTGGTTAAAGTCATACCAGGCTACTGTTGGTGACCATTCTGATTCTACACTTGTAAGGTTTATAGGAGGGCTGGCTAAAAGACGTAAATGGCAGCCTTTGTCTCAAAAGCAAATGTAACTGTGTAGTAAAATTCTCACGTCTTTCAGGCTTCAGTTGCATCACCGACGGTCCCCCTTGCTGGAATACCTAATGGCCTCGGCTGGTTCCTAATTGTGTGCGCCTGTGCTACATTAGCGCTTAGGGTACTTGCCTTGGGTCTCGTCTCTCATGCTTGAGTTATGAACTGAGAGTTATGTTTGATTTTGGTCTCCCTTTATCATTTTCTCATTCTATTTCAGATTTCCCCCAATATCCTGTTAGCACCTAGCCTCCCTGCCCCCTGCTTTCAGCTCAGCTTCACAACTGGATCTTCACCTACAAATTTCCCATCTCACAAATGTTTTTCAATTGCTGATCAGTCACAGGGCTGCCAGATCAGGCAGTCTCCGTCACGCCACAGGTGTCATTAGTGGGTTAAATGAGCCAAACCGGGGACGTTTCCCATCTTGTAATTACTTTTCTGCAGCTGTTAGTCTCCGTATCGCCGGAGCTGTTAATCTCTGATGGCACCTAGCCTGAAAGACATTCTTATGCAGTTTGACATTTTGTTTATTTTCGTATATATCTAACACCACTCCCTGCACACTTTGTTGGATCCACGAAAACAACCCCCCTCCCTCCACACTGATTAGCATGCCTTCTGACCGCTGGCTTAATAATGAGAAGCAATTAGCGGAATGTGTCAGCCTCTCGTGCACTGAATGGGGCGTGGCATCTAATCACAACAAGACGCTGCCTCGCACTGAACCGCGAGGCTCCACTGGCCATGTTCTGCCATATTTTCAGCAAACCCGGTGTGAAGATGCCGGTAGGCTGGCGGTAGGCTCTCCCTGGCGGTGTGCCGCTATCCCAGTGTGGCACCCCCTGCTGGACAATTGGAATAAGATCAGTTTGCTCAGTTCTTGGAAGCCTATCACTGCACTGCTTCTTGCTCCAAGCTGTCCTGCCCACTTAATTGGCATGCAAAGACAATTATCTCTATTCTTTCAACCAATGCCAAGGTCTATCAAATGCCCCAACTTTAACTTAGATGAGAATCGTGAGTGGCTTCAGAATGGGAACATGTGACCAGCAATGCAGGATGGAGGTGAGACATATCCTTAATTGAAAGAAAACTAGAAGAAAAGGTGCTGAAATGTCCTGGCTGCTTTGAGACCTTTGCCAGGTCAGGCAGCTAATCCTGGTGGCGTCTAAATGTGTTACAGCCGTGTGCCTCGTCTGTTATGGCTCGTAAACCCATGCCTCTTCTTTGTAAAAGATTCTCTGGTGAGACTGAAACACTCACACAAGGACATGACTGTGTGGTGTTAGTCACATATAAATTTGGTCCCGGAGAGGGGTAACCCCATCCGCTGGGGTGATATAAAAATTGACCAGATTTGGAATTCATGTTTCAATTGAATTGACAGTTTAGCTGCCCTCCTGCACAAACCCAAGGAAATCCCCACTAAAGCAGGCAGCGGCATAAAATGAGACCCTTGTGTCAATATTTCCAAAAGTAAGGAAATGCATGTGGCAGTAAAGTGTCCTCGAGCAGTCGCAGGCCGGGCCGGCCGCGAGTCCCAGCCTCAGGCGAAAATTAGTCTGATGCTACTGCTTTGTCCTTCACTGTTTTTGAGCTTGCATTACTGGGATTGGGGGGCTGGGGGGGTGGCTTGACGGCTTTGTGGGAAAAGTTGCCTTGTTGGGTGATTTGACAGGAAGCTTGTAAAAGCAGATTAAGCGCCCTCGAGAGGACCACCGATGGCTGTTATGCTACCAGACATGACTGTGCCGATTTCCCAGGGACCCAGCCAGTGCCTGGGCCCGCGAATTAATGTCACGTTTGTTACATTTTGTCCTTGGTAAGCAACATGCAGGCCCCGCTAAATCAGACACAGCTGTGTCAGTCCAAGTGAAAAGCTCTTTATTTGAACTGGACTGTTTTTGTTTCTTTTATGCTGCGAGTCAGGGCACTTAATGATCGCTATTAAGGTCCTAAGCAGCATGGAAATTTGTATTAATTGCAATGTCCTTCCTGGGTGTATCCCAGCATGAGTTAGGCTCCAAAGCCTCAGTGATCCTGCCCAGGATAGTCAGTTGAAAGATGGAAAGTTGGATGATTTAAACCAAGAAAACTGATTTTAGGGGGGTTTACTTACACCACTCCCGCGCCTAGCTGATTTTTGTTGTTTTTTCCTGTGTTATTGTCAACCAAAATGGTGGCTGTATTTCTCAGATTGCTTCACAGACATCGTGTCCGTGCCGCACAACCTGAAGGGATTAAAACCAAACGCCCATATCGCGTAGTTCTGTCCTCCATCCTGAGCCAAGGGACTCTCACAATGAGCAGTATCCCTAATCAGACATGCGCACTCACAGGAGAGCACAAACTGCCCAAACCTGGGGCCGACGTTTGGCGTGGTTTGCCGTCTCTCTGGTGGGTAATGTAGCGGGGGCCATCTCATTGAAGCAGGCTGGCTGCTTTCCCTGATGAGCAATGTACAGCTAGACCCTTTCAGATGAGATTCCCCAGATTAGTCCCAAGAACTGGTGAGGGGCAGTGAAAAGTGAAACGCGTGACTTCAGTCGCAGCCATATTATGGATGACTGATAAAAGGCTGATGAGGAGGTGAAAGAGACATCTCCGAGTGTGGCGGAAGGAAGTTCCTCCCCTTCTGACACCAAAGAGAAGCCACGTGGCTTCCTGTTCCGGACCCTAACCCTTCGTTTGACAGAATGTCTGTTGTCGTCTTGTGTCATCTAAGCAGTGGTCTTATGTGCACTCAGCATTACTGAGAGCAAATTCATTCAATTTATATACAGTATATATTTGTGTCTCCTGGAGAGTAAGATGGAATGTGTGAAAACTATTCAGTTCCCCACAGGAATAGAAGCACTTCTATTCTATCCCATATATACCCATTACATATACCCATTAGTAGACGCTTAAACAAAAAATTATCTTTGCTGGGAACTTCCAAAGCTGATTATTAACAGCCCATAGGGGTCAGGTCATGGGGATTTCAACCACAGACTTTTGGTGACAAATTCAATGTCTTGCTAATTGTAGTTTATCCAAAAGACCCCTTTTAAATCATCCCTGTGTGTCGGTCTTCAATCACTAGAGTGAGACGCTTGACTGGCTGCCGACTCTGGCGTCTTTCATCCGGAGCTCGATTTACATCTCATCCAGGGAGCTTACCAGCTAGGAACCGTATTCTTCATTTTCTCTTCTTAAAAAAAGCCATTGGAGCTGGGTCACGGTGATAAGTCCTGGGGCCTCTTGGAGGTAGCGCTGCTGAGGCTAATGCTTGTTTTCTGTCAGGGATGCTGGGCTGTTTTCACCGACGATCACACTGAGCCGCCAGGAGCAGCTTTTCTGCGCTCTCTCTCCATGCTGTTATGCAGGGTGGCCTGGTGACTTCACACAGCTGGGTGCGTGGAGCGTATTTTGCAAAATAACATCAGAGGAACATTAAACCTTCACAGGAATGCTGATGAAACAAATGCAGCAATGAGGCACGGTGTTAAGTACTCACTGCAAAAATTCCTTGCATGTTGAAAGCCGACTTTTACAAACGCAGAGGCACAGCGACAGGACAGGCCGGGCGGGCAATGACCTAGGCCCCCAAACTGGGAGGGGGGCCTCGAGGGCGGCTGATTACATAGTACAGTACAGTGACAGGACAGGCCGGGCGGGCAATGACCTAGGCCCCCAAACTGGGAGGGGGCCCTCGAGGGCGGCTGATTACATAGTACAGTACAGTGACAGGACAGGCAGGATGGGCAATGGCCTGGGCCCCCAAACTGGGAGGGGGCCCTCGAGGGCGGCTGATTACATAGTACAGTACAGTGACAGGACAGGCAGGATGGGCAATGGCCTGGGCCCCCATGCTGGGATGGCACCCTTGAGGGCAGCCGATTACACAGTACAGTGCGACAACAAATATACTTTATTTGTGTATTTTGTTTTTCACAAAAGTAAAAAAAAGAGATCTTGAGTTTATTAAACTCTCTTTCTTAATATTATTAGTTTATACTTCAGAGTAAAATAAAGGTAATAAATGTTACCATGCCAGGGGAGGGAGAACTGGGGGCCCCCAGAGTCCCTAGGATCGCCTCTGGACAAATGAAAGGGCCATGCAGTGGTTCCTATAAACACCCTAGACATCACTGCTAGTCAGTTGTAACCAGGAAGTGACAGCCAATCTAGGAGCTAACTTTGTAGTAGTTACTCAAACAAGCTACCTAACAATTTATTCCAAGCCTGAAGGGATATCCAGTACTTACTCGTGAAATTGTTAATAGTTGTTGTTATTTTATGTAACCCCAGTATTCCTAGAATTGGTTTATTTCAGAGCCATAGATATTAACCTAAATCCCTGGGGCAGTTTTCCTGTTGGGGCTTATTTGGGGTTTAGATACAGGTTTCGCCAGACTTGGGGGGTCTTCCAAGCTGGTAGAATGTTGCAAAGCCCTTGGTCTCTAGTTTCCTGGTGCCATGCAAATAAACTCCGGGCTATAGTCAACAAACCGCACACACAAGGAACAGAGCCAGGCACAGTTTTTGGAAGGACATTGCAGTTTCTATGGATACTGTGTACAGTGCAGTGTTAGCCGGTTCATGAGCTTTTAGGGAGAATTTAGGGAGGGAGGCCAAGGCTGAGCTGTGTCAAAACGTGGCCCCTGCAGCTCTGGCAGGATAGGCTCAGAGCCCCCCCCAAGCCATCCACCTTGTCTCGATTCAGATGTCGGCCTGGCATCCTCGAGGCATTTGGCCAGCTCACTTCTCCACCTCTCTGAGCCACTGTGATTAAACCAGGATTCAGTTTGCTGCACTGTTCCACTGATTTCAGGAGCCATCCCTCTATAACCAGGTCCACAGTCTGATTCGTGACCTTGTTCTCTGCTCTTTTTTCCACCCCTCTCTCTCATTTCCTTCTGCTCCTTCTCCTCCATTACGGCAGGCCAGGTTCCTGTAAAGACGAGATAAAGTCCCCAAACAGGACAAACCTAAAGCCCATGTCCCCGTCTGACTTTCTGGACAAGCTCATGGGGAAAACATCTGGATATGACGCCCGGATCAGACCCAACTTCAAAGGTGAGTTGGTGGATGACAACCCCGAAGGGACAGGAGAGATATGGTGAGACTGGTTTGAGAGGCCTGGGCTTTTGCGTACTGGATGGTTTCATGCAATCTGATAGAGCCGCACGGGCACTTGGCCACCTTAAAGGAGATGGAGAACTTTGCACTGAGCCATCGAGCTGCTGTGTTGCTAAGCTGCTCCTGCCACTGCTCTTCACTGTTTTGGGCTCGGCGTCGTTAGCAAGCAGGAGTGCTGAGCTCCCCGTCGGAGGCAGCTAATGATAGCGCAGATGTCCTGCCCGTTACCACGCAGAGCCTGCGGGGGCTGTCACTTTCTCGCCAAAAGACGGCCTCTCCATCTTCCGTTAGCCTGTCAGCATTGGTGCATATGTTCGCTCCATTTCCCTGGATGCCACCATCCTGCTGTTGGTCAACAAATCTGCAGCATTCTAGGAAAATGGCCAATTCACACAGAGAGGCTCAAAAATGATCACAGAAAGTATGTCTGATTTACATTCAGTGTGCTCTTTTTATGGCCGTCTTTCATGGTTGCTCACAAACAAACTCAGTTCTCCAACATCAGTTAGTGAAGTGAAGGTGATTAAGCGTCATTATTGATGCACCACAGCACGCAACAACGAAATGTGTCCTCTGCAGCTACGTGAGTGCCTGGGGAGCAGTGCTTGGGGACGGCACCTTGCTCAGGGTATCTCAGCGGTACTTGCGGGTCAGGGACTCAAACCGGCAATCTTTTGCCTACACGGTTGCATCCCTAACCACTACACCACCTGCCTGACCTTAGTTAGGCTCAGAGTGACCCAGCGGTTAATTTTTCAGGGAGCCAGGGATCCAGCTGTGAGGAAAACAAGTCACAGTAAGCAAATAAAAAATATGTGGAATGAATAAAGGGTACAACAGTGCCTCAGTTCTCCAGCATTGCAGGTTTGAATTTACCCATATGTTCTCCCCATCTAGGCATGGGTCTTCTCTGGTCTCCATGTGCATCCAGTCTGCCTGACAGGGCATAGGGTGACTCTTAGAGTGTAGACCGACCTTAGGGTGTAGGATGATCTAAGGACATATGGTGACCATAAAGTGTAGGGTGACTCTTGGGGTATAGATTTACCCTAAGGTACAGGGTGACTGTTATAGCCCCTTTCCACCTACAGAGTGCTGGCACCAGTCCCAAGCCAGTACCTAATTTGGAACAGGTTCTGCACTTTTACATTGCCAATTAACTGGCTCCAGCCCAGCTCCACAGATCTGCTAGTCTAAAACTAGGAATCTGTGATGTCGGGGGCATGTGGGGAGGGTCTGCAATGGGCCTTATAGTTCAGCAAAAGTGCATTTGCTCAAAACAAGACCACGGACATCAATGCTAGCAGGGAAAAATTACAATAATGGTCAACTAATGAAACAAAAGCTTTATTGGCAGTCTGGTAGTCATGAGGAGTTATATGTAAGTTAGAAAATCATTTCATTCAAGTTAAATGAATTATGCAGAAACTAAAGAAGCTGGAGAAAGCAGGCTACATTTGCAGTACGAGGCAAATTATTAACAAATTTAAAAAACTAAAAAAAGACCAATGACCAATACTGTAAAACTGCCCCCTGCGTCCGACTGCCCCCTGCGCCCGACTGCCCCCTGCGTCCGATGTCCCCTGCGTCCGACTGCCCCCAGCGTCCGACTGCCCCCTGTCCGATGTCCACTGCGCCCGACTGCCCCCAGCGTCCGACTGCCCCCTGCGCGCGACTGTCCCCTGCGCCCGACTGCCCCCTGCGTCCGACTGCCCCCTGCGCCCGACTGCCCCCTGCGTCCGACTGCCCCCTGTGTCCGATGTCCCCTGCGCCCGACTGCCCCCTGCGTCCGACTGCCCCCTGTGTCCGACTGCCCCCTGCGTCCGATGTCCCACTAATGGCTTGTTTGTGGATATGTCAAAAAAATGCCCGATGCCCATTTTCTGTATAACAGCAAAAATGCCACAAGTCATTAATATTAATTGGTAATGCTTTGTAATGTAGCTAACTAATGTTTCATATAAAAGAATGTTTCACCTAATGCTAACTTAAAAACCAGAACTTAAGTTAGCACTAGCCTAAACATTATCCATAAAAAAACATTATTTAACAAACTCAAACATGCTGCCGGCTCGCCATCATGCTTACTCGCCATCTATTATTAATGTTGTTTCTAAGCTCCCAGTCACACGGCGCTAGTGAAAAAGAGGAAATAGGATGTGGACCACAGAGTGCAAAGGGACTCTTAGGGTGTCGGGGGACCTTAGGGCATAGGGTGACTCATAGGGTATAGGGTGACAGTGATGGTGTAGGGTGTCACTTAGAGTGTAGGGCAGAGGCAGGCAACCCTAACTCTGGTGGGCTGATATCCATCAGGTTTTCTGTCCTATTACTGGTCTCTGATGAGGGGCAGTGGAGGCCTAATGTTTACGGAAGTACACTTGCAATCAAAAGGTTGCTGATTCATTTCCCCAACAAGGTACCGCCCCCAAGCACTGCTCCCTGGGCACTCAGTTAGCTGCCCACTACTCTGTTACAATGTCACACATGGGTTAAATGCAGAGGACACATTTTGTTAGTGTGTGCTGTGGTGCGTCAACAAAGCCAAATAATCACTTTCACTTCATGAACAACACTTGATCTCAGGCAGAGAGTAACTCATTATGTAGGATAGAAAGTCTGCTGGATGCTCCAGAATCAGGGTTGCCTACCCCTGATATAAGGTGACTATAGAGTGGAGTGGGACTCTTAGGGTGACAGAGGCTGCAGTCCAGGGTATGTCTAGGTTATGTCCACCTTGTCCATGAAAATACCTCTATGTATATTTATTGCTATGCCACTCTGATGCTGGATATTACAACTACCCAAAAACTCAACAAAACAGTTTAATGATATTAATGTTCTGAATATAAATAATATAATAGGGAATAATGTTATTGTATGACATAAAGTATTAATCTTATTTAAAAGGAAACCCACAAATTGCTGACACCATTATTAACTGTTCTGAAAGGCTGGGATTCCTTCACTGTCAAGCATGTTACCCTATATTGATAAATGATCTCATGTTGCCAATGAACATTTTAAGACCATCAACTTTATGAATTTATCATCCTATCAATACAGGAGTATTTTACAGTTTTTGTCTATTGCTTATATACATTTCACTCAACATGGCGTCATCTTGAAACATTAAATGAAATCACAAAACATCTCACTCATTTGTCCAAATCCCAAACCCACAGCCCAAAAGCAAACATTCAACCCAAAATCATTCACTTTTCTGTTGAAACCAAACATTTCACTATGATGACACACATAAGCAAATAAACACAATCGCACAGAGAATGACCACAACACAACTCTGATCAATTCAGGACTCCAGAAGCCAGAGACTGTGGGGAGCCCAGAGCCAGGCCTTCGCATAGACAGTATAGGCGAATGCTAGAGGCGCTGTCCATTCACAGAAGCGGCCAAATTGACAGAGAATTTTTTTAAGTAGGCTAATTTTTCACTCAAACAGGATTTCTTGCTTAGCCGGACAACTTGTAAGATTTAAGGTAGTCTGGGCTAAATGTACGTGAACAAAGATAATGATATAGGCACTAAAAATATGTAACTGATAAAAAACAGAATGTAGGAAAATAATTTCCATGTATTTACTTTTATAATGCAATGGGAAAAATTCAGCATTTAAAGAAAGAAATAGCACTCATTCTGGCTCAGAGTCCCGTCTCTGGTCTGAGATATCACTGGTAATATTATCCCAGGCCAAACAGCGGGGGAAAAAGCCCCTATATGCCTAATCCACCCCTGGCAAGCCCCAACCATAACAGGTAAACAAGCTTCTTCCATGGCCTGGAGGAGATCACCATGGATGCAGGGGTCTCTGTAATAGACATTCCACCAATATGTCAAAAATGCTTCTCTACCAGGTTTAAGAAGAAAACATGTGCAGGTGGAAAGATGCTGCTGAATCTTTGGTCGTTTGTGTACCAGTTTGGAACTAGATCAGCACGCTGGAAACTGACAACGTAGCATTGCTGCTCTGGTTGTGCTGGGTCCCTTTGGTCTAGTCCAGGGGTAGGCACGGCCTGGAGTGCCGGTACCCAGCAGGTTTTCCATCCGTCAGATTGGGATTGCCTATCCCTGGTATAGTTGGTATGTAAGATCTCACTGACCATCAAGGAAAGCCAGCTGAGTTAGGGTTAGGGTGATTTGAATCTCTTGCTGATTTGAAAATAACCGTCTCTGCCTACATTAGATGATTGTATCTCACTTCTGCAAAAATAAAAGCACTGATGGGATTTCTGTAAACCATCCATTTTGCAAAACAGGAACATACAGTAACTTCAAGTTACTGTAACGGTGTGTGATATGGTACAGTAATACAATGAATTCCAGACAGCATATAGGGAAATAGAGCAGACACATGCAGTAGGTGTCTGTAACAGTGCACAATATAGCATATATTAACCTTATCCATTTTCCACTCTGAAGGTCTGGATTAGAGAAGCCACTATGATGTAGTTCAGATTCGCCTGCACTCTTTGCCCAGTTTCCCTCATTGACATGCCATAGACTAGGGCATGGTCAACTAGAGTTACACGAATCTCACCAGAAACTATTTGTCGCCTTGCCCTTGCCTTTCCTCTACCACCTCCAACTCCTCTCCTCTCCTCTCTTCCTCTACCTTCAGTCTTTGTGGATCCATTGTTCCACAACAAGTGAACTGACCCATGGCCCGTTTATCTAGTGGTGTGTGAACAATTTTGACTCTTTGTGTTTCCAGCTGGGGAGTTGTGTGTTAATTGGGTTCGTGCTGTGATGACTTGAATTAATGGTGTTGAATGCCAGTGCTTTTTAAATGAACACATTGTGCAGCCAGTGATTCTTGAAGGGATTGCTGTGTAGAATTTCTCACAAAAAGTTCAACAAAATCTGAATTATATGTGAAAGCAGGGCAATAGTTGTTACAGTTTACATAGATCTGTCCTTTGATAGAGGGCATCATGGTTTTGAATGTTTAGTTACTGTATTTTTTTACAATCGCTTAAGCACGATTTTGAAAACAGGGCACATTTTCTCAAAAAACACAATTCACAAAACCACACACCCAGTGCAAAGTTCAAAGCACCTCATATATCCTGCAAACAAAACTACATAAACACATCAAAATCTAACTTTTGCACCAGATGGCGCATACTTCATTTATATTACCACATTTTAGTCCAACCGACTGCACACTGTGGTGCTCAGTCAAAAGCACTTTCACTTCTGGTGGGCTTGTCATCGTCGTGCTGTATGCGGAAAATTCTACAGAGGGAAATTGTGGAAGTCTGCAGAAATATGTGCAGAAACACAAATACTGTTTAAACAAAAGCTTATATTTTTCTCCACAACAAATCAAATCAGTCAAACAATCAAACAAATGCGCAGCACACCCTACATTACAGTTGTAGGAACAAAAAACTATGCGCTATCAAATGCAGAAAACAGAGAAGGAAATCTGCCTAGCTGGGTCTGGCCACAGCACCTCATCAATGTCACAAGCAATATCACCACGTGCCTATTCCATTGGCCACAGGGACACATGCACACAGGGCTATTCCACCGCCATGTCCAAAAGAATTCGTCAGCTGGATTACAGACTGGAGAATAGAGCGCAAGGTATTGAACAAGAAATTGTGGGTGGTCACCAAAGCAGTTTAGGATCAGTGTGACATGATGGAAGCAGAAATTGTCCCTTTCTACCACATATCTCTGCTGCTCTGCATCATCCATATGGTCCTCCAGTATCACAATGTTGTGCAGTCTGTCCAAAAGTGTGAGAATGCGGTCTGTGTTGTATGGCCCAAGGTTGCCATGGCGCTGGAGGACACCATTATTTGTGATGGTAGCGCACATTGTAATGTTGCGCTATGTCACCCAGGGACATCTACAGTGGCTCTGTGAAAAATCTTCTCCTTCTCCTGGCACTCTTGGAGGATCACATTAGTATTCATTTCCAGTACTTTCTGAAAACAAAAACTATCTATTAATATGGTTTAGTCCAGTACACTGGGAATTTTTTTTTACTATATGTAGTGCACTGGATGTAGTCACTTGTACTTACTTCCACATATATCACCTTTTTCATATCCCTAAACAAATCTAAAAACCCTAACCATATTCTCCAAGATGCATCTGTCTGTCAAAACTCAACAACTGTCCCAAAGGCATGTGAACTTTGCCCAAAATGAAATGTTGTCATCAAAACACACAAGCATGCATCAAATATATAGACACTATTTCTGCCTTCTTGACACTAGCACAGTCAATTGAAAATACTGTAGCCAAAGAAATTATGTTCTGGTGTCATGACTCGCAAACCATAACTGAATGAATGGATAAAGTGGGCAGTGGGGCTGCACGATTTTGAGAAAAAACCTAATTGCTGTTTTTCTGACAAATATTGCGATTGCGATGCGAAATTCGATTTTTGCGTTCGATACTTTTAAGTGCATAAAACCTAAATTTATGAATAAAATATGTTGTTACTTTTACGACA
>JAODKM010000002.1:26618051-26630872 GCA_026780845.1 Petrocephalus sullivani | reverse complement strand
CTCTCCCCCCCCCCCCCCCCCCCCCCCCCCCCCCCCCCCCCCCCCCCCCCCCGCCCGGGGGCCCACAGCCGCCCCCCCACCCCCCAGCGCCCCCCCCCCCCCCCCCCCCCCCCCGATAATCTATCTCCATCCTCCTCAGAGCTCAGCCCCAGGCTCCCAGGGAAGGAGGCAGGCCCCTGCAGGAGCTTTGCTTTTTGGATGTTTTTTTTGGGAGACTGTGATGCACAGCTTCCGGTTGAGTACACCGTGATAGCAGTGATTCAGCAACGTGGGGGGCGGGTAACAGTATGGGAGGGCCGATGCATGTGGACTTTCCTGCGAGAGACATGCGGCGAAGGGCATTCCTGTCATCAGAGGAGACGCGTCAATGACAAGGCGTGCGAGGAAGCAGGGTGTGGCATGTGGGTTAGGGTTAGGGTTAGGGCAGAGTGACCCTTAACCCCAACCACTTCGGGGACTGCCTGACCCTGTGCTTCTCTTTTGATAAAAGCACTTGCCAAATAACAATGTAGCCCCTCCCATTTTCCACCTCCCAATCTCCATTACAACATTTGTATCCTCTCGGAGGATACATGCCCATCCCCCCATCTCTGGCTACCACAGTCACACACTTCAGCCCTTAATGGGAGTCCCCACTGGGAACCATTAACCCTGCCCTGGTTAGGACATCTCCTGGCTGTCTGACTGGAATGGCTCAAATTGGTAGTTCCGCTTTGCTTCAAAGGAGAGGCTCCCAAAGAGCTCCCACAAGAGGACGCAGTTTGCGATCACCGAGGAGGACAAGAAACTGCATTGCCGCTTTCTCTGAAGGCTAACACTGCAGCTATACCCCAAACCCAATGAGCGAGAGGCTGGCATTGCCACTGGCTGCAGTCTGTGGCTTATCTAGCTTTGATGTACCGACAGATCGGAGGCAGAAAAAGACAAAGCTCTGCTGACGGCCTCCAGTGGAACATGAATGTCTGCAGAACGAGCTGCCTCACTGCGAGAGTGACTCGCAGCTCCACCTTACTGAGAAGCACGGAGAGTGTGCACTTCTTAGAGCCAAAATCCCAAGTGAAGGTGAGAGCCCAACATGAACCTTTGTGAGCCACTCATGTCTCTCAGGATTCAGGTGGAGCTGCGCAAACTGACATTTGTGTGTCATCAGCTGAATCTCACAGCCTGGTAACTCGCACAGGGCCCAGTCAGCTGTGTTTCTTATGACCCTCAGACAGCACGACGGTCATGTGACCATCTAAAGCTGCTCCACACTGCCACCCAGTGGTCATCGCACCCACACTTTACGGCACAATTCCTTCACCACTTACTGTGTGTGCACTGGCCCTGCTCAGGACTGCCCCCGCGGGCCGGCCTCCTCCGCAGCGACCCGCAGTAAATGCAAAGGTCGCTTTCCTCCAGGCTAATGAGCTAGGAAGCATGGGCAGGAGTGCTAAATGTGCCGTGGCCCCCGGCATAGTGACACACGGCCCTGCACGCCCCCCTCCCCCCCCCCATAAAAGCACTCTGCCACTACAGTAAATCTCTGCTCTGGGGCTGTTTATTCCTTTAAAGTCCATGCTGACCTTTCCACCATCATTCTCCTCCAGCTAACATTAACAGTCTGATATCAAGCCTCCCAGCGACACAGACCTAGTTCCCCCATAAAGTGGGGCGGGGGGGTTCCGTTACCATCTTCCTCTGCCATCTGACCGCGCCAGATGCCATTCCTGCTCCCAGGTCATCAGCGGAATGGGATTCATTCCAGGCCGCCGTAAAGTTACTAAAATCTGGTTACATCCGTCCGTCACGTGACCAAACAGCACATCGTAAGGACAGTCTGACACGGCCCCACTCCTCAGCAATCGCCAGCCGCTGCCGACCTGATGCTTTGTGACAGATCCACAATAGATCGATGGCTGCCGGAGCTGTGTAAGTGACGGCGGACAGTCACTTAATGAAGCCCTGAGTGTCAAGAACGAGGCAGAAGGTGCAGTTACGGCTCTGGGATGCTGAGCGGTGTATGGCATTTTCCAAGATGAAAATAAAAAGGCCTCTAATTAGATTACTTGCAATTTTTCTACCTTGGACATATTATAGCAAACTGGCACAAAATCTGGAAAAAAGCTCACCATGAAAAAGAAGGAGCCAAGTCAGCAGACGGCAGTGTGTGACTGAGAGGTCGGTGACCCCGCTCCACGCTTGGCTCTGAGGCGTCCATCACACATGCCTGAGAGGAGTGCTGGAGAAGGCGCGCCCGGGAGCAGGGCGTGCACACCAAGGAAACTCTGTACCGACAATCACTGCTAACAAAATAACACTAATTGCTTGTCGAGAAGAGAAGCTCAGAATCACGGGTATGTGCCTGGGCCCTCGTCGCCATGACAACAGGGGCCTGTGGGTTGCTGGGAAGGTAATACGTCTGTGGGAGGAAGAGGAGATGGGAGACCCGGGGGTACGATGATGGGGGGGGGGGGGGGTTGGTGGCAGAGAAGCACGCCTCCGCAGGCCCCCACCACCCTGAAATAGCTGAGGGCATCGGCGCAGTGAAGGCACGGCCTGTCAGAACTGCCCCCTTTTCAGGGTAACAAAGGTGGTTAGCAGGTAGCTACTAAACTTCCTTGACATTTCCCAAAATCACAGTACATATAAGTGGTATGTGGAATTTGCATTGTGGGAAGCTGGAACTCTGCCACACTAATATCAGCCCAGAAAACCTTTTCTCATTCACGTCTGCTAAACAGCTCCACTTGAGCAGGCCCTGGTAGACCAACCGGCAGACACCACTGCCCCATTCCAGTATAGCAGAGGGAGAATATTACTGCAATTCCACATCATGCCTCCCATTGCCATGAGAAACAGGCAGAAATACTCAGGGAGCTGACCCACAAAGAAGACTTGGATAGATGAAATGTGTTGGCTTAAACAGCCATCTTAATTCAAGCATCCTTGCTCAGAACCAAGGACATTACTTCCTGCTGTTTCCAGGAACACATTTCATTGTTGTGTGCTGTGGTGTGTCAACAATGACAATTAATCACCTTTCACCAGGAGGATTCCTCAGGGCCCCTGTCTCATTGGCACCACCTACTGGTCCCCATAGCTGGACTAGCCAGTTACTCAGTATATCCCGAGAGTCTCCAGCAAGCTAGTACAACCAGAGGTGTAGTCTTTTTGGGCACACGTTTGGGTCCTGGAACCTCCACGGCCGCCGGCAGTTCGTTAGAATCTGGGGAGTCAGTCAGGCAGGAGGACAGACGGCCCAGAAATGGAGTGACTGCTGGAGCCCAAGATCACAGTGGAAGGCAGAGCAATGGCATGATTACACAGTGGGAGAGGGGGGTGTCTGTCCCGCACCTTTCACTTGTGCGACACCGGCTGTTGAAAGCCTGACTGTCATGTACAGTGAGCACCCATGACGCCCTTTGTCTGACTCCCCTATACAAGGCACCAGGTGACTGTTCAAAAAGCCGGGGGGTGGGGGGGGCACCTGAGCGAAATGCACTGAAGGCAGGGGGACTTATTACCCCCAGCCTACCGTATCGTATTTGCAAAACAAATTACTGCCACTATCACCTGATGCCCTCTGAGTCCTGCAGGACCAATTTCTTGCATTTGACTCAAATTGATTTTTTTAAACAGGTTACAGACTAATTCCAGTGCAATCTCTGAGGCAGTGAGCAGCTCCTGGAGCCCAATGCGCATAATCGTTTTTGCACTTCTGCCTTCAGCAGAGAGCGACTCTCAGCCACGGCGAGGAAGCAGCCACAGGGATGCACAGTCTCCGCCCGAGGACAGCAACTCTCCACCTGTCCGTGTCACAGGCAGCTTCCCCCGTCTCCGCCTCTGTCTTTCTGCGACCTCCATCTCCACAGGCTTTCATATCTCCACAGAATCACAAAATGATCTCGGCCTCTCCGTGGACCACCACCACCCCCCAGTACTCTCCTCTCTGCAAGTTTATTGAAACCCCCGGTGAAAGTTATCCTTGGACTGATTTGCAATTGGATTCGCTAGTAAAGAGGAGAAATAGGGAAAGTCAATTCGGGGGGGGGTTGGATTTACTTGGCTGAACAGATTTCATGATACCTACCCTGTGATTGCATCAGGACCCCCTCAGTCCCCTCCACTGCCATATTCCACCCACAGCCATAAGAAGCATGCTCACAGACACACACACAGACACACATATACACAAATGCATACACACACATACACACAAACACACACACAAACAAATGCATACACAAACATATACACACACACGCATACACACACACATCTACCACAGCCTCTTTTCAACAGCTGCCCCCTCGATCAAATAAGGTTTCAGTGTCCGGCATGCAAAGGGGAGACGTAAGAAAGGAGTCTGAGGGCATCACAATCAGAATCTGGGGGGGGGACTCAGTCCACGGCCAGTTACTTAGCGGACAATGAGATCATCGGTCATTCACACCCATAAGAAGCCCTGCAAAGTTATCTCGCCTCCATTCCAGACAGCATGCTGCTACTTTCAAAGCCAGAGTCTATCATAATCCTCCTCCTTAAGTACTCGTGCATAATTAACTGCTAAAAGTGCATGGATTAATTAGCGTGACCAAGCCATAAAAGGAATTGGTTTTTAAATATAATCTGCCATTCAGCCTGTCAGGACAACTGACATATAGTTAAATACTCAATTCACCCCTCATTAGTATTCCTCTCAAAGCTATACTGATTGGGTGAGTTTGTCAGATTAATCATATGTGGGACCTCCCCAAAGGGTGTGGCCTTGTGTTTTTTTTGCAGGTAATGTGGGAAGCTTGTTGGGGATGCATTGAAGCAGAAAAATGGTATTTGACCACACAGCTTAAACCGCTTCGAAATCACTGACCCCTTCATTCTGATACATACTGTTTGCTTCGGCACCTCAAAGTGTCTCCCATACCCGTGTTTGGATGCAAACACCCCGATTCTCCAGCTGACTGCATGTAATAAGCACCTTTGCTGCATCCTCAGTCTGCTGACCCCAAACTAGCCTAGTATGGCATCTGAAAGGGAAGCCACACAGTCCTGTTCCTGCCATGGCCCCCGTTAAGTCATGTGGATCCCAAACTAAGCATCTGACACATTAAGCATATTTTCTTTCCCCCTGAAACCACCTTTACCACTCTTCTTCCACACCTCCCCCCCCCTCCCCAGTTTTGCACATGGGTGGATACCAGGCCTCACCTTGCTCCATGAAGATCGCAAGCGGTGCAAACAGCACACATGACATGCCAGGTCACATGCTTTTTTTCTGTTCCTTACGCATGAGCCAACAAAGCATACACATCTCCCCATGGGCAGCTCCTCCTGTTAATCTTGTGAATTTTACAGCCTTCATTTCTGCAATAGGCAATAAGTATTTTTTCCTCTCCTCTATACAAGCAAAACAAAGGTCACTCTGTTCCCGGCCTCCTAGACGAGGACCGGAGGTACTGCGGATGCGTAATAAACGCAACTTGACTGAAGGTCATTTTTTTTGAACGTGTGACTTTTTTGAAAGGCTACATGCTGGAGCTTGTATTGATCGCACAGTAAATATCGATTTTTTTTTTCCCAAACGCACAGCTCAGCTTGTTCGCCAAGATCTTGCAAACCTCTGTAGGCCATTCCAGAAAATACTAAAGATACCTACATGCAATCAGAGTCAGATAATTATCAAGCATCACCCTCCCTAGGAGTTATGAGGAGAATGACCTGAAAGGATGACCTCAGGACGACCCCCCAGGCATCACTGGGAATTGGTTGAGTGGCCAGATCTGGGCAGGGGGTCTGGAGGAGAAAGGGACATCATGAGGACATGTCTGCTCAGTCAGGATGGCGGCATGGGCAGCACAGTGGAGCTCGGGAGGGGATGAAGAGATCAAGAGGGTAAATGAAGGAGTTTCAGTCTGTCTCAGGGGTTCCCAACCCATTCCTCAGCTGCCCCTGTCCTCTCCCCCCAAGCCAGTATCTCATGGAGGGTCACAACCAAGTGGGAGCAGCCTCTGTGTACAGCACTATGAACAGGTGGGTGCGAACGAGCCCCTTCATCTCACACGTGGGCGCTGTCGTCCATCGTCTAAGCCCAAGACAGGAGGTGAAGATGCGGGCAGAGGGGGCAGGTTAACTAAGGCGCTGTAAAAACGTGGTACTACAAGAAATCTACAGTATAGTGATGCTTCAGGTCACTCTCATATGCGAACCGTATCAGCAGAATATGGAGCCTTAATGCAATGTTTACAGATGCCGGAGTGCATGCCTGGGCAACAGCAGTCTTTACAGCAGGAACACAGATATGACCCGTGCAATCCAAGAGAGTGGCGAGCTGGCCAATCGTGTGATGGCAGAGAAAATGGGGCCCAAGAGCATGACGTGACCAGCAACCGCGGGCCGCCGCCACACATCAGTCACCCGGGCTCATCAGCAGCTCCCCAACCTGGGAAATTAAAAACACCTCAATTCCCAGCCAAATGAGCCAAAATGGTCCATCTCTGGGGGACTAGGGCAGAGGGAGGGGCTGGTAAAATTGAAATCTGACATTTACAACCAGCACCTCTTCAGTCAGAGTTGAAATGAACTCCAGAAAATGACAAATTGTTTGCATCGAGCCGGTCCTTTGGTACAGTGGCTGATAATGTTTTAGGTTGAAGTACATACTCTTGACATTTGCAGAAAGGTCGGGCTCTGTGTTTATTTAAGTCCTAGCTTCATAAGTAACACCAGGTGATATATTTCATTTTCCATTCTGTATTTGCTACGTAACATGATTTACCAGGCACCGTTAGTCACAATAGTCAAACAGGCCATTTATAGCGTTATTACGTGCACCTATACATATATAGTATGCAGCTGTCGGCTGTTTATGGTGATGCTTAAGGTCTCAGCCTTCATCTGACAACCCCAATACAGACAAAAAAAGCACACCGGCATTGGTTTATTCTTCAAACAACAACTAATGCAGGGCTGCCTGTCAAGTGTGTAACATGGGTTTCTTTTGCTACAGGAGTTTTAAAAAGTAGCAGCCCAGTGGATAGAAGAGGGCAAACCTGTAAGGCAGGTAGTACCACACTGCTTATTCTGCACAGGGTCCTCTATAGAGTTCAGGGTGACCTGGCAGTTATGGAAAAAGGATGAATAATAATAATCATACATTATGCACCATTCCTACCGAGCTGCCAGGAGCAGGATCGTCTTGTCATGTAAAGAAACCCATTATAAGACTAAGCAGGCAACCAGCAGGAAATTTCTGTTGTAAATTTGAACCTGCATGGTTGGATACTTATTTAATGTTAAGTAATAATCCACCGTTTCTTCTCTTAAATGTGTATAAATGTAAGATAAGTAATCGTCTTAATTTAAACATTTAAAAGGCAACCAGTCCGCAGGGGGAATAATCGCCATTATGGAGAAGCGCCCCTGCGCGGCCGTAACAGCAACGCGGAAATTCCTGCACTTCCCGAAGATTAATAAGCATCAGAAATCACATGAACAGAGACACAGATAGGACACAACAGGTCACACGCTCCTGGGCAGGGATGCACATGCACTTCCTCGTTAACAAGCATCAGAAATCACATGAACAGAGACGCAGATAAGACACAACAGGTCACACGCTCCTGGGCAAGAATGCACATGCACTTCCTCGTTAACAAGCATCAGAAATCACATGAACAGAGACACAGATAGGACACAACAGGTCACACGCTACTGGGCAGGAATACACATACACTTCCTTGTTATTATCCGTCTGTAGTGATACTGCACGCTCACTGGCTGATTCGCGCCGATTCCTCTTCGTAATTGGTCAATTCTGCCGTCGGTCACATTGGGCTTTTCCGCATTCAGGGAAGCGGTAGCTTTTAACTCTGAGTGCCTTGTCGGGTGAATTTCATTGTACTTTATTGAAAATGTCCACGCTAATGCTGAGCACGGTTGCACTGTTTTTCTGTGCATTTCTATCCGGGGTCCGTCCTCTGGACAACGGACTTGCGCTAACGCCGCCGATGGGTTGGTTGCACTGGGAGAGGTTTATGTGCAACATAAACTGTGAGGCGGATCCTGACAATTGCATCAGGTAAGATATATAAGATATACGAAGGCTAAAAAGCCCGCACAAGACCAAAGCTGGACGGAAAATGAAATAAATGAAGTCGAGATCAAATAAAGGAGACTGGTTCTGTTTAATGTTCCTGGAGAAGCCTTTGGGAGACTCTGCGGTTTCCAGTTTAATTATATCAAATGACCTGTCACCGTCTTAAGCTGCTTGTTTGGTGTCATTTACAAATACTTTCTCTGTCCTCCATCTAATTATATAAAATTGTTCCTTCACCTATAACTTTCCCTCAAACCTCTTTAGTGTTTTTACTGAAGACACTGTAAGGCCCTTTCCTAATGCAGGAATTTTTTCAGGAACCAGGAAATTTTGAGGTACACGGGGACTTCCGTCACTATACCAGCATGGGAAGTTGGCCCAATTATAGTTCTTGGGAGCTAGTTCCTGGTGCTTTTTTAGTCCCTGTTCCAGGTTAGGTACTTTTTGTTTAAGCAGTATGTGGCAAATGAGCCGACGAAATCACTCATCCTCCATTACTGAAAATGGCCGATCATATTGTAGGTGTTGTGTCTAGCACTAGTGCTGCTAACTTTGAATATTGATCGTTTAAATATCAGCCAAGTTAGTGGACTTCTGGGGGTGGCATGGTAGTGCAATGCATAGCATTCTTGTCTTGCCTCCTATGAGGCATGCTAAGGTGAATTGGAGTTGCCATATTGTGTGTGATGAGCAGGTGCCCTGTCCTGGGATATTCCAAGCCTTGTACCCATATCTTTCGGCATAGGAACTCTGATCTGAAGTTGCCCGTGTTGTGAGAGACGAGCATTTCCAGTAATGGGTCTGTAAGAGGCCTGACCCCCCCGGTGGCCTTTCCCTGACCCTGGTACTGGTGGCCACACTGGGGGTGCTGCAGTGTCCTCAGCCTTGCACTGAGTCTGCATGCTCACGCCCCCCACAGCGAGAAGCTGTACATGCAGATGGCCGACAGGATGACCCTGGATGGCTGGAAGGAGGCGGGCTATGAGTACGTGTGCATCGACGACTGCTGGCCCGCTGCCAGCCGCGACGCCCAGGGCCGCCTGCAGGCCGACCCCAAGCGCTTCCCCGGGGGCATCAAGAAGCTTGCAGACTATGTGAGTCTATCCGCGCCACATCTAAAAACCTTAAGTTTATAAGTTAGAAAAACCTTAATAAAAATGTGCCTTTTGATAAAGTAAAAAATGTTCAGTTACATTACAAAAGTAAAATCAGTGAAGGCCTAAGTTAAATATCCATGCATTACTGATAGAATCGCCAGTTAAAAGTAACTATTAACGCAACACTCCCCTCTGCCGGACACAGCGTGTATTGGCGCTTATCGCCGGCTTATGCCGGTTTTGCGTGGAGATTCCCCTGAGTATTAATCTTCCCTTATTTAAGCTTACAGTTATTTCCTTTGGTATGGATGTTTGGAATACCGGTACATGTAAAGTTCTGCAGATGTATAAACACAGTGGCTGAATTATTTGCCTTATTGTGAAGGCTTTTTTCCCCTAACCTTAATCCTTGTGTCCTGATGTATTTTAACTTTGTAACATGGCAGTTTTGCTGATGCCATGAACTTTATGATTTTTAAAATGTATACTTAGCTCACAGGAAATGTTACCCAGAATATAGTAAGTGTAGTGTTTCTGGTATTTAAAAGATGAACAAGATTTAGTACATTGGTATGACTGTTGTCTTCTTATGCCCTTAATTTTAAAATATTCCCTAATTTTTGTCTGTGGTTCATTCTTCCACCATATAAATGCCAAAGATGTTAGCTTGCCCACCCCCCACGCTTGTTGGAGATCTCGCTGGCTGACATCACAGCCTCTCATATGGTATATCGTAATGCTATGTGCCTACAGGTCCACTCGAAGGGTCTGAAGCTGGGCATTTATGCTGATGTGGGCCTGAGAACCTGTGCCGGGTACCCCGGCAGCTTTGGGTACTACGACATCGACGCCAAGACCTTCGCTGAGTGGGGTGTGGACCTGCTGAAGTTTGATGGCTGCTACATGCCCGACTGGAAATTGCTGGCAGAAGGTGAAGGAAAAACCATATGCAAAACGTGACATTTTTCTGATGAGGTAGTTGGACAGGTGAAAACTTGCCGTTTAATGTAAGCTTCACACACCAATCATAGCACTGCGCAGAAGATATGGGCACAAGCACCCCGACGATATCTTTGCACAGTGATAGGTGTGTGGAGCTCAGTAGAATAAAATAGTTCCTACATTAAACTGCTCACTACAAAGTCTGTGGATTAGCATGAGTAACTGGGTCATGATTTCTGGTAAGAGACGTTGCAGTTTTTCAGGTGTATTTTTGGCACTTTAATCATCACAGAAAGATTGCCATCCAGTCCCATTATATTTGAGAGAGAACCAACATTTCAACATTCAGTTAAATTCAGGCCGAAATCTCCAAAACTAGACAACTCCCCACAGAACCATCTGGATGGAGGAATAGCACTAAAGACTCTACTACATTTTTTTAAGTTTTGGCCTGAACTGCCCCTTTAAGTTTAAGCTCAGTAAATTTATGAAATGTAGTTGTATTCTAGGATAAATCTGTTACAAGTTTGTTTCCCCTTGAACTCTCTGCAGGCTACATGAACATGTCGAGAGCCTTGAACAATACCGGCAGGAGTATTTTGTATTCCTGTGAATGGCCTCTTTATGAGTGGGATCATCAGCAGGTAGGTCAGAAGATTGGCTGTGGCACACTAAGTACTGGGCTTCTCGATGGTGACACTGATTCAGCTGGGCATGAGAGATCGGCAGTTTGCTGCTTAACGTCCAAAAGTATTTTACTGCCTCACTGTCAGGCAGCACTTGATCGTCTTGGCTTCTTAAGGTCGTTATTCCAGCCAGTTTTGTGTGATGGTTTTGACTGGCTCTATCCCAACATCATTCCATTATAGCCAAACTACACTGCCATCCGGAAGACCTGCAACCAGTGGAGAAACTTTGGCGACATCTATGACTCTTGGGCAAGTGTGACGACCATTACCGATTGGGCTGCAAAACACCAGAATCTCACAGTGCCAGCAGCAGGACCTGGGGGCTGGAATGACCCAGACATGGTACAGTGTCAGACTGAGTGTTTCTCAATACTCCTGTTCAAGTATCTGCAGTTGACTCCACTGCTCAATAACCTTCTATTTTCCACCAGCTGATCTTGGGTAACTTTGGGCTTAGCTTGGATCAACAAATGACCCAGTTGGCCTTGTGGGCAATCATGGCCGCCCCATTGCTGATGTCGAATGACCTGAGAGCTATTGACCCAAAGTCGCGGGATCTCTTGCAGAACAAGCAGGTCATTGCTATCAACCAAGACCCTTTGGGGCAGCAGGGATATTTCTTGGTCAAGGTAATGTCCCAACAAGTGGTTGAACCTCCACTGGCATGTGGTGTGCCGTGCACAGACAACCTGGATGACTGAACCAGCTGATAAATGTATCTACCCACAGGTGAACGACTTTGAGGTATGGGAGCGACCCCTGTCCGGAAATAGACTCGCTTTGACAGTGACCAACAAGCAGGAGATGGGTGGCCCTCGCACTTTCTTTCTCACTCTGGGCCTACTGCCCAACTGGAAAGCCTGCTACCCCAAGTGCAACATCACCCAGATCCTTCCCTCGTACAAGGAGCTTGGTGTTCATGACCTGATCACGACAACTCAAGTCCCAGTTAACCCAACCGGCACCATCCTGTTAATGATGAAGCAAGTGAATGGCTCAGCTAAACCCCGCCCGAGCAAAGGAGAGATGCCCATGTTCCATCACCTACTCCATAAGGGGAAAACCAACGATATTTTATAGTCATGGGAGTGACAATGATTTTAGCAAGCTGCATGGGCAAGTCCACCATTTACCACAAGCAACCAACAGTGCAATAATTACGTAACGGCACAAATGAACATGCAACAAAACTCCATCATCATGATCATCCAGATTATTCACACTGAATATTTTATGCAATTCATTTTAATAAAGTCTTTTTACCAGTCTGCTCACACCTTACCACCACTAGTGCAGAAATCATAACCATAAAGCCTCAATGAATGACAAGTCAATTTGGTGATTTTAGTTTTTATTCATGTGAAGATTCAGCATCTTAGAACTGGATGACCTGGCCCTGAAAGAGGGGGAAAAAAAGGGAAAAGGTTAGTTTTCGGATTATCTATGTAAGGGTAGGTAGAGGCGTCACATGACAGAAGGGTCCCTCAACTTATGCCTATGCGTTTCCTGGCCACACGAGTGAATTAAAACAGACAGTGCACAGGGCTGCTACTGCAACTGTTTCCACAGGGAGTGTTGCCAAGATGCATGAAAGCGTAACTGCACATGGGCATCAATCTGCAAACTTCCAATTTCTGTTTCTCTGGTCTATCTGGGTATTCACTTGAAGTTTGTGTTGTTGAATGCATCTATTCTATCGTGAATAAAATTGTTTCAATACCAATGCGCATGCCAAGACCTGAGTGCAGACTCACACAAGGGATACTGCTTAAGACGACAAGTTCAGAAGCGTCAGAGCTTTCGCCATTGCACTTAATCGATAAAGATTATAGCTGGAGCGTAATCTGGAGACTAGGGATGCGGCAATCCGACATTAAGTATTGGCCTAAACTACTGGATCGGAAATTGGGGAGGAATAAAAAAAGATGTAACAATCAATTAGGGGTGTGCGATATGACGATATGAGATTGTGAAGACGATCTATGTACTGACGATCTGCCAAAGCAGAAAGATCGT
>JAODKM010000002.1:26590055-26613861 GCA_026780845.1 Petrocephalus sullivani | reverse complement strand
TGAACGATTATTCGACTAATCGCTAAAATGCAGGAGTGTTAGTCGATTAGGAATATCTTTAGTCGGGGGCAGCCCTACTTGTGAGACAGTCCTTGGAGCAACTGGGGGTTAAGGGCCTGACTGATGTGTAGGTTTCCTTCACAATGAAACTTCATCTGTAGCTTGGTTCAAAGTACAATAAGAGACCGTCTGGAGAATTTTGGCCAATCAGATGCACCGAGGGGCGGGCCATTCTTACCTTTCTCTTCTTGTCGCCTCCCAGCTCGAAGTGCTTGCACCTCTTAATGGCCACCATTCTTTTGGACCTGCAGTTGGCCTCCACACACTCCAGCCTCAGGACAATCTTTTTGGTGGTCTTGGCCTGGGTGGGGTGGGGTGGGGTCACATGGGCATTACCCGGTTACACAGCCTCATATCGGACACTGAATACAGATGGATACACAGTATACAGGTAGGCGGGCTGTTTTTTGGGGAAAACTGTAGAATCAGAGATCTGAAACACGAAAGTATTTAATGTCCTTTATTAAACTTAATTCCAGCATAAATATTAACTGCTCTTACCAGTGTATTCTGATATTGTTCTACAACCAACTGAAAACAGAAGCTAAACACAGGGCCCCAAACACAGTGATACTGAAAATGCAACTTCCCTAAAGCAGAAAGGAAGCAGATATGAATCAGTCAGCCTGTCTGTGCCAACGGTACGGACAAGCAGCTGAACACGCTGCATCTGTGCAGGCCTGAGGTCAAGTCTGAAGTAGGGCTACACGATATCACATTTCAATTATACAGCGCATGTGTAATAATCACCAGCGCTTAAGATGACTGCCAGAAACATTTGTCCGGACTCCGGATTTTCCGTACCCTGTTGACATTTACTTACGCCCACAATTTGGTATGCGGAAGAACAGTTAGCCTAAAACATTAATGAAAAGCATATTGTGAGGCCCAAAAGTTTGCTTATGTTTATTAAATTCAGTTAGCAGAGTGCACCACATATTACTGTTTTGGTAATTCATGCAAGCAATAAGTACAGAAGTGGCAGTGAAGAAAGGAACAGCTCAACAGCCAAAGCATCTTTTAAAACGGGAGACTGAGGATAAACAAGGCAAAAAGACAAATGCTGTGCCAGTATTTCTTGCAGTTTTACATCTCACACATTTATTAAATATAAGGATATGCCGAATCCTTATGGATTACTAATATTTTAGGCATACTACTAATCTTCTTACCAAATTGTGGACATAAGTACATGTCTGTATAGTACCAAAAAGCTGGTGTCCAGACAAATGTTTTGCCCATCATCTAAAGCCCTGGCTATTATTGTGCATGCACCATATAATCACAAATTTATGGCGATGCAGTATTGGGTAGTCCTAGTTTGAAGGAATTTGATAAGGAAAAAGCAGCCCTCACCCTGAACAAAAATGCATGAAATCAAACGCATGAGCTTAAAGCTGAATTGCATCTTAGTAGAAAACTGTACTCGGGTTAGCTATACTACCCAAATACCTTCTTTCGGAAGATCGGCTTTGTCTGTCCACCATATCCACTCTGCTTCCGGTCGTACCTCCTTTTACCTGCAGGAAGCCAAAGGCATCCATTGTTAGTGTACGATAACCTCCTCGCCTGGTAAACGCTGTGCCCAGATGTGACCCGACTCACCCTGAGCATACAGGGAGTCTTTCCCCTTCTTGTACTGCGTCACTTTATGGGGCTGGTGCTTCTTGCATTTTTTGCAGAAAGTCCTTCTAGTCTTCGGCACGTTAACCTAAAAATTAGAGAAACCGAGATTTTTGTACAATATTAATGTTAAACAATCCACAAAACGCCATATAAAACGACCACTGTTGTTTAACACCAAGTCGGTCGTACCACATTCGGTGTGCAGAAGCAGGCGATGCACACAGCCTTGCGCAGACCTTACTTATTGTAAG
The DNA here is from genome assembly GCA_026780845.1 of Petrocephalus sullivani. Lineage (NCBI taxonomy): Eukaryota > Metazoa > Chordata > Actinopteri > Osteoglossiformes > Mormyridae > Petrocephalus > Petrocephalus sullivani. Next base: position 26,611,924 of record JAODKM010000002.1, on the reverse strand, counting down.
CTGGACATTTTATCCAGAATTGCAGTCACGTCAACAGACACCCAGTAAAGCAGCTTTCGTTGCTGTGAAATAAACTCGTCCAGGAAGAAAACTTTTTACTACGAGATTATGTTGACGACAACAACCTTTAATAAAAAGGAAACGGGCGCTGCCTGTTCACGTGTGCGCTTGTGTACCAGGGCTTCATGTCTACATAAACATTAAGCTTACTGTGGGCGGCCATTTTTGGCCGCTACACTACACAGGTCTAGATGGGAATAATTTTGTAAATGCCTGGACATTTAGAGACCGTCTTAATCTTCGACAGCATGGGGCGAGGTGTCTTAGGTTATTACTAAACAAAACACGCTACTTCGTGGAGCCAAAAGTATCTTCGCACTTAAAGGATGACATTAGATTGGTAATTGTGGAGTCGCAGACTATGAGCTCACCATAACTGCGGTGCCTTAGCAGAAGCGAAGAGGAAGAACGTCCCCGGAAACCGTCATATAACCTAAGCGGCCCTCCACCGCCCCCCTCTGGCTTGGAGTAATAATAACATAAAAGTAATCAGGTGGCGCACATACCTTGTATAATAAGTTTAGAATTTTTTTTTTAGCATGAACATTTTTGCTTTTAAAGTTATATCTCAGATTTATAAGTATAAACACCACTGCATTCCGAGATAAATGAAACAGGGTGTCTTCTGTAAAGGTGGAGAAATGTGATTTTTGTCTTTTATATTTGCTGAGATTTGGCATATCATGGATTACAACCAGAAAGCGAAAGACATGAAACAAAATATCAGGACCGCAATATAAGCTCACCCGTATGCAGTTCCTGGCTTCAATTTAGACACAAGGCGACCGATAAGAAAATAACCAGGAAGCACAAAAAGAGGAAATGAAAGACACTTTTGTGTGCGGTGGGTTATGTGTGGTGTCCACGTCCTGCACCGACAGAGAGCAGACGCGCCCCCCCGGTGCTCCACCACAGCGCTCACCATTTCTCCTCCGCTCTGACTGTGACGAGTCCCAGGGGTCAGGGGTAAGTGGCATGCAGTGCGAGTTACCCTGGGGGTAGGGAGGGAACAGCCCCCACTGTCTGGGGTCGAGCTTGGGGGGGTTTAAATAAAGTGGTGCTTCAGATAAGTCAAGTAAAGGAGTGACTTTATCTAGTATGTGGTGTCTGTATAGGCAATACAGCCAAGTAGTTAAAAGAAGTTACTGACTGGATTGCACTGGCCCGACAGACCTGAAGATATTTGGAACTAATTCTGATACCTGCAATGTGCGTGGATTTAATAGGTGACAACTGAAGGACTGATCTGCCTAATGCTGTTGGATAAGAAGGCGGGCTGGTGGTCCATACAATTCATAGGTGATTTTCTGATGATGGGAGGCTTTCCTCAAATACTGACCGGTTGTTGTCTGTATGATAATATTACGTCAGCAAGATCTCTTGAGGGCAAAGATTGCAGGAACCGTCTGACTGCCAGAAAGCGTTCGACAGATCGCTTCAGTAAGGCACAGTTTAGGAGAAACGCTGCGTACCCTGGAAGAAGCAAACCTTCCCGGTGATGAGTGGCAGAAGAGAACCTAGAGAAAGTGGCAATGGAGAAGCGATGAGAATTTAAATCCAACCAGCTGCACTGACCCACCTGAGCTGAACTTATTTCAGAGTCATTTACTGTAAGTGGACATGAAGTGAGCTGGATGTCTGAGGGAGGACTTATCTGACTAACATGATCTTAAAGATTGCAGCCAATATTGGGTGAGAGGTTCCCACCAGGCAGTTCACAAAGTGCAGCATCGCTGAGGGGCGTTCACCTCTTTGTGTGGCCGCACACAGCTGCAGGTGTTATTCTCTTCATGTCTCGTGGCATGTTGTGCTGTCTGCCAGTAAGACACTGTGAGATCATGGAACTATGTTTCCAGTCTTCAAAAGCTGCAAATTCTTGACTTGTTTTGATGATCTACTGCAAATGATAGGTACAAATATTGTAACTATGTTGTGTTGCAGTATTTGGCCTCTTGCCAGTACTTGTTAATTTCAGCGGCCATGAGATATTTTGTTTGCTTCTAACCACAACTGCAGTATGTGCTTTTCATACTAGAATATGCTATTTTTCCATGTCTTACCCCTCTGAACCTGAGCAGGATTGTGAGGGGATGGAGCCTTTCCCAGGCAGTGCAGGGTGCACACACAGTGTGGGTCACATTCAAGCCATACAGGTGTGTCAACATAGGTGGCACCGCAGTGTTTAGTACAGGGGCATTTCAGAGGACCTACTGCATTTGGACAGGGTGCTTTTCAGCGAGTAGTAGTGATTATACTCTTGCATAAATGCCACATTATAAGGTAGTCTGAGCAGTCAGTCATTTCACTTAAAAGGAGCACAATGTGGCTGTTGCTGTGGTTGACTGCGAACGTGTTCATTTGATTGACCATATTATTATCATTGTTTGATTGACCTTTTGCTGGCAAAGACACAAGAGATCGGTCCATTTTCAAAGCATTGTTGAAACAACCACATATTTTTTGCATGAAACACATGAAAAATAAATGTACACAGTATGCTATCTGTTAAAAAAATGGATGATGTTATAATATTTTAGGGGTTGCTACTAGTTATGCTGAGCAGTTTCCAGGGGGTGCTCTTGCCCCCCTCCCCTCGCCCTTCTGGCACCGCCCCTGGGTGTGAAACAGAGAACCAGTCCATGTGGGCATGCACATTGCTCATTCATTGGGGTGGGGGCATTTCCCAAAAGCATAGTCGCTACCAACCTTACCAACATACAACGAATGGTCCCAACTGTGTAAGCTGCTAACTGGAGTTTTTTTCTTTAACCGGAATGCTATATGTACAGGGGCGGAGAGGTGGCTCTGAGGCTAGGGATTTGTGCCAGCAATTGGAAGGTTGCTGGTTTAAATCCCTTGAATGCCAGGACTCCAATGTCAGGACTCTACTCCTTCCAGCCCTTGAGCAAGGCCCTGCAATCGCTTTATCCTGGGTATGACATTAACTTAAATCCAGCTGCCAGACAAAGACTTTGCACTATTCAGCTCCATCTGAACAGTGTGGTGCTGAGGTATCACCCGCTGCATGGCCCAGCTTCCATCTGAACAGTGTGGTGCTGAGGTATCACCCTCTGCATGGCCCAGGTTGTGAGGCCCTGAGGTGGTTTGTCATGTGTGGTGTGCAGCAGCGTGCCATCTCAGCATATGCCCCTACCTCTCTCTCTACATAGACACCTGCCCGTCTTGCCAAAGGCACAAACATGAGGCAGCCAACTTCCTGCATAACTGCCCCAAAATCACCCTCCACTCTGCTATTCTTACCACCCCTTAACCATGGGTCCGTTTAGGATCCTAAAACCCCTGTCCAGCCTCTTCCTAAAACGAGAGGACATTTTAGAGAGCGTTTTGTAATATGATTGGTTTAGTAGCAAGCACAATGAGTACGCACAAGACCAGGAAATGATCGTGGAGGTTAAAATGTGAGCTTGCATGTAGCTGCTGTATCAAAATATGCAACGTAAGCTGCGATAGGTAGTCTGTCGGTGAAGGAAAGGTAAGCTGGTTTTAATTGCTGCGTGTACTTGGCATAAATAAAATTCCAGTGGTAGTCAGTCAATGACATCTCTAATCAGATATTTTTCTTACATTTATCTTTAATATGTTAATCTTAAAACACCAGTTTGTGGTTTCAAACCGGGGCTGAGCGCATGTTGAAAATGCTGTCTAGTGACTATGGCTGGTCTCAGCCTAAACGTGTCCCAAAAATAAACCTACGTTGTCGTTTAAAAAGTCTGCAGCCAATTCCTTCACAGTGTAACCTGTCTAAACTGGTAGCATTTTCTTTCTGACTGATTTCAGAGAATTCTACCAAATTGCTTTGGTCCCCCATAACCACTAATTGTAGTTTATGTAGGATATTATGATGATCGCTAATTATATGTTAGGAACAGTATAACCAATATGTCAAAAAGGTAAAGGTCGTATTACTTTTTTTGACTTTGCGTATTTGCACAAGTCAGTATGCATTGCTTTCAATGACATTAAGCCAGGTTTCATTTGGAAGCAGTGAAAAACAGCCTGTAACGTCATTGATTTGCAGATTAATATTAATTGCGTGCTGGTGGATCCCCTCTTATTATCCAAAGTGGGGAAAAAAAGCGAATAGGCTTGAACTAGAGGTGCCTGTGGGCATTGGGGGGCCAGAGATGTCTCTGGGCAATCAGACAGTCACTGGATGCAGAAAATGATTCTTAAGATGTGCAGTTTAAAAAAAGGCTAATGATTTGGTGGAGATGGGTGTTTAATATTGAGGATGCGTGATTATAAGCTGAGCGCTCCCTGTCCGTGCGCGAAGCTTCCGTGCGAAGGCGCTAACACCAGGCCGGGTGTGAATGATCGCACCTTGACCAGCGCTTTCCCAGCAGCCGTGGTGTGACTTTCAGTTGAGAGCAAAGAAACGCACGTCGTAACATCCCCGTAACATCGATCACAAATAACTAGAATAATTGTCATAGTTTCCATTCTTGCCCTCGCTTCTTTGTAAACAGAAAAACTTGACAGAAGTTAAACACTGTCAAACACTTCTCCATATTATGAGATCTTCCTGTGTTGTCCATGATCCAGGGCAGAATTCTTGCAGTTTAAGATGACACAGGTTTTGGTGCCATGATGTAGGGCTATAAATGCCTTAAGTCTCGTATTTAGTTTATCACTTATGGCTACGGTTAGGGCTGGGTAGGGGTATGTATATGTGTGTGTGTGTGTGTGTGTGTGTGTGTGTGTGTGTGTATATATATAATTTGACATGTAATGGTGTAAATTTGAACTACCTGGTGCTAAGAGCTCCGGAGGCCTCAAACCAGCCTATCTTCAGAATCATACATTTCTGCTACCATGTACTGCCAGCCAACCCATCGGGAGACGTAGGTGGTAGGTGGCTGGCTAGGGCACTATTCTGTGAGGGGGTGCAGGTTTGCCAGGCCATTCTCATTTTGGGACCCTGGCCATGATGCTTGCCCGGGGAGGGGGTGCGGGTGCCACTTCTGCTTGTCCAATCACAAGCTCAGCATTTGGATCAGACTTGTATGTAGTGATTGGAACAAATTCCCATCTTTTCTATGTCCAGGTAAGGGGACAGAGCTGACGCGGCGATGGGGGACGTCATCCTGGAGGACTTTTTCATTAAACGCTCCCAGCAGAAGAAGAAAACCTCTCCATTGAACTACAAGGAAAGGTTTTTCAGCCTGAAGCAGGGGAAGCTCTCCTACTATGACTACGATATGGAGAAAGGGGTATGTGCACAGGGATCGGCTACCAGCCACTTAAAAATACCGCACTGCACTTAGGTCATTGTGGACCCCGGTGTGAACAGGGCTCTTCGAGCATGCCAGCACTTTGGGTCGAGGGGCAGCGCAGGATTAGCTTTTTTCAGAGGGTGAAAGATGTTTAGTCTTGGGCCTGGCACACCGTAATTTATGGCATCGGTACATGCAAATAATATTACTGTAAGTCAAATAGCTTTTTGTTGATGGTAAGAATCAGCACATCCATGACCTGCTCCATGTCCTGCTCCTGTTCACACACACAGAAGAAGAAAAGCCTGAAGGGGTCCGTGGAGCTGGAGAAGGTCAAGTGTGTGGAGAATGTGGAGCCGGAGCAGAACGCTCCCCCAGAAAGGCTCTTCCCGTTCCAGGTGAGCTGATCCAGGTACACCCCACTGCCCAGGAGGACTTGTCACAGGGCAGACAGCTCAACTTCTATCAGTGGAAGTAGAGCTAGGCATCCTTGATTGCTACAGATGTATACTCAGTGATAAAAAATGTTAAGCACCCAGAAGTAACGGTTTGATTTGGATGTAATTTGGTACATGTGCAGTCCCATCACACTTTGATTGCCGGGACATGGGCCATAGGCCGCGTCCTACCCAGGGCGCAGCCTCTGTACACACGTACGCGTCCCTCAAATGCTATCAAGACCGCGAAAGCCGGAAGAGAGTGGCTGGGAAATTGGACGGTCTAGCCTTCAGTTCCAGCACGAGCGGCAGCCAATCACGTAGTAGCCTGAGCGAAAAGCAATGTGATTGGCTAAAGGTTGCTACAGTAGTCACAGTAGACAAGTCCAGTGTCAAGCCCAAGTTTAATTCTTTTTTTTTTATTATAATTTTTTATTTCTATATTTTTTTTATCAATTTTTGTTAGTAATATTGCATAATATTAAATATTTAGTTTGTTATTTATCATAATATTTTTATCTTTTTTATTATTGTTGTGCCGGCGGTGGGATGAACGACCCATGATGCAGGCTGATGCGGGAATACCCCAAGGGGCATTTATTCAACAGAATAGGAGAAAACACAGGAGCCAAAACGACAGCAATGACATCAATGACAATGTCCGACAGGGGTAACTGGACTCGGACTGACTAATAAAGGGGAGAACATCAAGGGCTAAACACAAAGCAGGTGTGCAGGGCTAACATTGGGATTTAAACACAAGGTAAAGCCAAACAGGCACATGTGTCTATGGACTGCCTGCATCATGTTGAGGTCCTCCCGTGGTCAGCCAGGACCCCTGATCTTTCCTCAATCAAACGTGTGGGATAATCTCAGATGTAAACTCAGACCCGGTGCCAATCTGCAGTGTCTCAAGAGCCAGTTACAACAGCTGTGGGCCGACCTGCCGCAGGAGAGGATACAACGGGAGTACAACTCCCTTCCGCACTATATCGCCACATGTATCCAGGCCTAAGGGGGTTGCCACACCCTACTGACATGGGACCAGCAGTGTGCCCATACTGCCAACTCTGTTGTCCGTTTGATCTGATATTATAATCATTGCAATACAGTTACACGACTTTTCACCATGTGCAGATTCATTTCATTTCCACCACTCCATCTGGGTGCTTAATTATTTTTGTCAGTGAGTGTATATTGATCACATGAACTTGTCAGTGATGACTCATGGGAGCTTGAACCTGCTGATCCCTTTTCACAGCCTCTTTGCCAGTGATTTGCCTCCTGCTGATGTGTTAAATTCCGACCTCTAGGAGAACTTCCCGCTCGCTCCTGTGAGTGCAGCTGGACTCCACATGGGGAAACCCCCTTTGATTTCAAGCCCACTGCCTTAACCTCTCAGCCATCACAACTCCTTGGTTGGTAATGGTTGCTAAAAAAATAACGGTATCAGTAAATTATAAAACTCACACTGTTGCTTTGGATAAAACTTTGTTAAGCAGAGAATTTATAAGTCCAGAGACACTCTGGCACTGAGGCCAGCAGGGAAGCTTAAAGGGAAGCAAAGGTTATACTGAGAGGGAGGTGCGGGCCCTGTGCTGCCCTCACTGCAGCATCCAGACCTGAAACCCTGCACGCTCTGACAACAGGAAGTGTACCGTTCCTTTAATAATTACCTTCTGGCTGAAAAGCCAAAGAGAAAGGCCAGCCAAAGTGAACCGGGCATTGGGTTAGAGGTGACGTGTCTGAATTTCGGGCTATCACAATGCTGTCTGCAGCTCTTAGCGACATCATATTCTATATATATGCTGATTGCTGGGGAGCTTAGCTGATGAAATCTCTGGAGGGATTGTGCATAACCAGATACAAAACCAGGCACTTTATCTCAGTTGCACTGGGGAGAAAAAATTTTACACACTATGGGCTAGAATCACCGGTTAGCCTAGATGTGTGTCTATGGAAGGAAATACATTTAGGCCTTGTCCACACATACATAGGTATTTAAAAAAAATGGTGTTTTTCCTCCTCCCTTATCAAAACAAACCGCCCACATGAAAACACTAAAACACGCTGTCAGAAGCATGTCAAACCAACAGGTGGCGATATAACTTTAACTGTAAAGCCATGTTGGCCAATCAGATGACTTATTTCCAGTTCTGATTAAGGCGAAATGTAATGTAAACATCGACCGGCGCTCATTGTCTGCACAATGAGTTCCTGAAGATCTTCACCTTGGATGGAGTTTTACAAAAGCTACATTTTCAGTGACATTTACCCCCCCCCCATGACAGGTCATTTACGATGAAGGGCCGCTCTATATCTTTGCCAGGACGGAAGAGATCCGCAGGCAGTGGATCCATGTGCTGAAGAAAGGTGAGTACAGGCATGTGGTCATGGATGAAACACGCCCCAAATCTGCAGGAAGACGCCCGCTCCTTCGCATGTTCTAAATCACCCCCCCCCCTTCCTGTGCCTGTCCCACACAAGAGGTGCAGTACAACAAGGACCTGCTTCCCAAGTACCACCCCTGCTTCTGGGTGGATGGTACTTGGCTGTGCTGTCATCAGGAGGTCAAGCAGGCCATGGGCTGCAAGGTGCTGGAGACCCGCAGCAGGGGTCAGTGCTTCTCGGATCTTCTGCAGAAGCTAACGCTTCACTCCTATCATGTGCCGTTTCATGTGTCTTTCTGTGTTTATATACATGTATATTCCTGTTAGTCACATACACTCCTGTCAGTCACATACATTTAGTCATATACACTCCTTTTAGTCACATACATTCCTGTTAGTCGCATACACTCCTGTTATTCGCATACACTCCTGTTAGTCACAAACACTCCTGTTATTCATTGACTGATGATCCTGTTAGTCACATACACTCCTGTTATTCATTGACTGATGATCCTGTTAGTCATATACACTCCTGTTATTCATTGACTGATGATCCTTTTAGTCATATACACTCCTGTTATTCATTGACTGATGATCCTGTTAGTCATATACACTCCTGTTATTCACATCACCTTCCCCAGCAAAACAGGAACAAAGAAACACATAATTAGGCTGAAGACTACTTCAGTGGCTCCAGAAGCTTTTCTTTTATAACACACTCCATTTCCCCTTCACTCAGTCTAAATACAGCCTTTTATTTACATTTACAGCATTTAGCTTGACACCCTTATCCAGAGTGACTAACATTACCCGATTTACAGGGAATTACAATCTCCCTGGAGCAACTTCCATAGCCGGAGCCTCATACCACTACGCCACCACCATACTCCTTTTAGCTACATCACTGTTGCCACAGTCCTCCTAAGTACTGTATTTCTGCAGTATATGATTTTATGTGATAAAGATATTCGAAATACTAACATATACACACTCAAAAACGACATACAGTGCAATAAATATGGTTAAAATTAAATGAGGCTGTGTGGTGCTGATGTGCCACTCCCTTTCCTTCTGCGAAGGATTATCGGCACAACATTCTCTTTCTTACCCTTTCTTTCTGTGGAGGATTCTCAGCACAACATTCTCTTTCTCCCCCTTTCCTACTGTGAAGGATTTTCTGCAAAGCATTCTTTCCTCGCCCTTTCTTTTAGTGAAAGATTCTCAGCCCAGCATTCTCACACTTTATATCTTTCTGTGATGGATTCTCACCACAGCACCTTCTTTCTCTTCTTTTTTTCTCTTAAAGATTCTCAGCCCAGCATTCTCTTTCTCTCCCTTTCTTTCTGTGAAGGATTCACAGCACAGAATTCTCACTCTCCATCTCTTTCTGTGAATGATTCTCTGCCCAGCAGTCTCACACTTTGTATCTTTCTGTGATGGATTCTCAGCACAGCATTCTCTTTCTCTTCCTTTCTTTCCGTGAAAGATTCTCAGCCCAGAATTGTCACTCTCCATCTCTTTCTGTGATGGATTCTCAGCCCAGCAATCGCGTTCTCTCCCTTTCTTTCTGTGAAGGATTCTCAGCCCAACATTCTCAAACTTTGTGTCTTTCTGTGATGGATTCTCAGCACAGCATCCTCTTTCTCTTCCTTTTTTTCTCTTAAAGATTCTCAGCACATCAATCTCTTTCTCTCCCTTTCCTTCTGTGAAGGATTCTCAGCACAGAATTCTTATTCTCCATCTCTTTCTGTGACGGATTCTCAGCCCAGCAATTTCTTTCTCTACCTTTCTTTCTATGAAGGATTCTCAGCCCAGCATTCTCACTCTCCATCTCTTTCTGTGATGGATTCTCAGCCCAGCATTCTCACACTTTGTCTCCTTCTGTGATGGATTCTCAGCACAGCATTCCCTTTCTCTGTACCTCTTTTTGTGATGGATTCTCAACACAGTATTCTTTTTCTTCCTTTCTATTATCAGCAAAGCATTCTCTTCTTCATCATTTCTTTCTGTGAAGGATTAGCAGCACAGCATTTTCTTTCTCTTCCTCTTTTTGTGATGATTTCTCAACACAGCAAACTTTCTCTCCCTCTCTTTCTCTGAAGGATTCACAGCCCAGTATTCGCAGCGTAAGTCCAGGAAACCGCTGCCTCCAACTCCAGACCAGGTCAGTCTTCGTCATGTTTGAACCTTGAAAGATGCCCGAAGATCAGTTCCCTGGTCACCTGGTTGCCAAGCCTTCATGTTCTGTGACACAGGAGAAAAATTCAAGGTCTTCACCTCCGGAGCCCCCACAGCCTGCCATGTCTACGGGAATGATGGTCATCGCAGATTACGATTACATACCGCAGAGTGAACAGGACCTGGAGCTGAGGAAGGGACAGGAGTACACTGTCTTGGCGAAGGAGAGTGCCAACTGGTGGAAGGCCAAGGATAGATATGGGTGGGTGTGGGCTCGGTGTTGGCTGATAGCCAGCATGCTTGCATGACACTGCTGGTCCTTCCATCACACCTTGGTTTGAATACATGTCATTTTGAGTGCCTGTGTCCCTGCAATAAGTTATCTTTATCAGGTGGGAGAACTTTCTCCAATAAGAAACAAACTAAAGAGGTTAATAGATGAGAGTGCATGTAGTGTTGTGATTGTTATTGTGTGTAGTGTTGTGTAAAATGGCAGTAGATTCTATTAACGGGGTGTTGACATAAGGTACTATATGGTACTTGGAATAGAATTTAGATATTTTGAAACAAATTTAAAGACTTAAGAGTGAGAGTCTGGTATTTAATTAGATAAACATTTGGCAGTGAACAGTAGTAATAGTGAAACTATGGGATCTCTACCTACAGAGACAGATTTTCATGTCTCTTTGCTTTCAGCAAAAAGTTCCTTGATCATCAAAGCATGACCCCCTTATCAATCAGTCTACGGTAACTTTCAGAGCAAGGTTACTATATTGGATGACTATGCAAAAGCACATGTCTCAGTTCTTTTGGTGACACTAGACATTTATTAAATGCTTAAAGTATCAGAGTAAAGCAAAAGACTTTGCACAGGTAAGTGTGTCATTTGTATTTTTTTTTTTTTCCACAGAAATGAGGGCTACATTCCTAGTAATTACATCAGTGAGGTTCAGAATGGACTCGAGCAGTTTGAGTAAGTAAGGCCATCTGAAGCCATCTCGCCAACAACTGAATAACACCCTTAACCAAACCCCAGAAATTTGCTTAGCAGTTTGATGGCGTTTCGAAAATGACGGACAAAAGTCGATTTACATAAGAGCCCCGGTTGGAGATCTGGAACCCAGATATTTCATGTCCAGTTAAACTCAGTGGTCATTCTGCCAGAAGTTTGTTACGGTCGACGGCCATAGAAAAAAACACCAAAGGATATGCTCCTGCTCCTGCTCACTCTACAGATGGTACTGCAAGAACATGAACCGCAGCCAGGCCGAAAACCTGCTGAGGACGGAGGTAAGTGGGCAGCCCACCACTGCTCCCACACAAGGAAGTGTAGGTGTCTCTTCCTGCTTCACATAGTGGCAGCTGGTCAGGTTACCATTTAGCTTGCCAGCTACCAGCATGGCCAGGTGAAGATCAGCTGCATAGTGGATGTGACTATGAACCATCGCTAACAGCATCTCTGAAAGAGTACATTAAGAAAATTATGAATCATGAACATTACATTTCATATAAGCTGCTTTGCTTAACATGTCTGGGTTATTAGCTTCTTGAAACTGGGTGTTTGTGACGTAAGATGTGTCCCAGTTCAGAGCCTGTAGCCTTCTAAGCTACTAACCTTTCCCACGATTTATTGTGCCAGCTGGGGGCCTAAAAAGGCTACGTAGATGCAGCCCCTTAATTGGGACACGACTGTTGTCTGTAGGAGCAGTAAAGGCACATGCAGATTAATGGGGGACCATCAGCCATTGGTTGCTGGTACTCTGCTTCCTCTCGAATAACCCAACCATCATCCTACATCATATGTCTGTGACTGACACTGCCCTTAGTGACACCATGGATGTGTACATGCCTGCCAAAGCTTCAGGCAGCCTGCAGACCATGTTATTCACATTTGTGCTGCAGAACAAAGATGGCGGTTTTCTGGTACGGGATTCTAGTAAGGCTGGGAAGTACACTGTCTCCGTATTCACTAAGGGCGGAGGGTGAGTCTAAAGTTTTGTATAAGTGTGTATTAGTATGCATATAAGTATATGAGCGTATGAGTGAGTATGAGCGTAAGAGTGTATATGAACTTATGAGTGCATAAGAGTATATGAGCATATGTGTGTGTATGAGCATATGAGTGAGTGCGAGAATATGAGCGTATGAGTGTATATGAGTATGAGTATATGAGCATAGGTTTGCATAAGAGTGTGTGTGAGTATATGAGCATATGAGTATGTAAGCGTTTGAGTATGTCTGAGTATATGAGCATAGGAGTGCATAAGAGTGTGTCTGAGTATATGACAGCATATGAGTTTGTAAGCGTTTGAGTATATCTGAGTATATGAGCATAGGAGTGCATAAGAGTGTGTCTGAGTATATGAGCATAGGAGTGCATAAGAGTGTGTTTGAGTATATGAGCATAAGAGTGTGTCTGAGTATATGATGGCATATGAGTTTGTCTGAGTATATGAACATAGGAGTGCATAAGAGTATGTCTGAGTAAATGATCATAGGAGTGCATAAGAGTATAAGAGCAGACAAGGGAAGGACATATCATTTGTAAAAAGAATATAGCTAACAGAAAAACCTGCAAAAAAACAAACAAAAAGTCTACAAAAACATGTAAATCTCTTTATTCAAAATCCATTTTTGGTTCCTTGTCACTCATGAGGTTTTGATGAACCTGTTTTATCAACAGATAAGTTATCTTTTGTCTGGACCTCTGCCACCCGCTATGTTGACACCTGACCTGTCATGTGCTGCTTTTGAAACGTCACTCTTGTCTCTCCCACCTTTAAGTGATGTGGCTTCTGCATGCAGACACTACAACATCTGTATCAATGAGCAGGGCCAGTTCTACCTCGCTGAAAGGCACAACTTCGACACGATACCTGATCTCATCAAATACCACCAGCACAATGCCGCGGGTTCGAATCCTCACAAGGCTGCTCTTGCGTCTCTCTCACCTGCAACTCAAACTATGACAAATAACATTCTTTCATAATAATAATAATGTTGGTGACCACATTACTGTCTGTTCTTGTGTCTACCCAAAGGAATGGTGAGCAGGCTGAAGTATGTTGTGTCAAACAAGACCCAAAACGCTCCGTCTACGGCTGGCCTTGGATACGGTGAGTAAGGCATTGAGCCAGACTTACGGAAGTGAAATTGTCATGGTCAAAAGAATGGGTGAGTCTGCCTGTCGCTTAACCACATGATTAGACTCGAAAGAAAACCAAACACAGCGCTCAGAGCTGTAGGCCACTGTCCTATGGACTGATCTAAAAGGCTTGTCACAATATATTGTTGTTGGCATTCCTTCCCTGTCTCTTCTTGCTGGCTTCAGGGGTCTGGGAGATCGATCCGCGTCACCTGACCTGCATCAAGGAGCTTGGCAGCGGGCAGTTCGGGGTGGTGAAATACGGCAAGTGGCAGGGCCGGCACGATGTGGCCATCAAGATGATCAAGGAGGGCTCCATGTCAGAAGATGACTTCATCGAAGAGGCTAAGGTTATGATGTAGGTTTTGTCCACTCTACAGGGTGACACTAGATTGCATGCATTGGGGGGGGGGTCATAATTTATAAATTTTTACAGCATTTTCCCAACAAAACATTTAGGGATATTTTGTGATTAAGTTTGAGATGAGGGTGAGGGTTCCTGCTGTTTGCTGCTACACTATCTGCCTTGGCCCTGAGCATGACTGGGTGCAGCAATGTCATCTGCTAGGATGCCGAAGCTATTCCTCTTCTTTTCTTGGGCTTCTCTTTGCCAGGAAGCTCCAGCACACCAACCTGGTCCAGCTGTATGGAGTCTGCACCAAACAGAGACCTATCTACATCGTCACCGAATTCTTGTCCAACGGCTGTCTGCTGACCTACCTCCGTGAAGTCATCCTGAGCCCACATCCCGTCCAGCTGCTGGAGATGTGCAAGGATGTGAGTGAGGGCATGGCCTACCTGGAGTCACAGCAGTTCCTCCACAGGGACCTGGTGAGAACCGTGCTGAAACTCGTAGCTTTGGGTCCTGTCTCGCAAGTCAGCGGCTCGGGTGCGGGCCAGTTTGGGTTTATAGCCAAGGTTCGCTGTTTGCTCCCCATAGGTCAATGTGGGCCCTTTTAAATGCTTCTGATCTGTTCTCAGGCAGCTAGAAATTGCTTGGTGGATGCAAACGGAACGGTTAAAGTCACTGATTTTGGATTATCAAGGTAGGGTGTCCTTCCTGAAAAAAAACTGTATTACTCTGTTGTCCCAGGCTTAAATGTCTTGGCAGGAAAGTATCCCCATGCCATCCTCCTCTCTCCGCCGCTTCCAGGTACGTCCTGGATGATGAGTACACTAGCTCTGCAGGCTCCAAGTTCCCCGTCCGCTGGTCGCCGCCCGAAGTCCTCCTATACTGCAAATTCAGCAGCAAGTCTGACGTCTGGGCATTCGGTGAGTGTCTGTTTGAGTTGTGCTTCGATATCAGATGGAACAATTGTGGAATGCCAGAACTCCTGGTCAAATTATTTCTAAGCAACAGATTTATTTTTACAAAACACTTTATATCAATATCAATTACAAGATTGCTTTACTTGATTTTATTACAAAATCTAATCTAATATCACTGTAGGACTTTAGATCAGGGGAATTTGTATGGAGCCCCTAAAGGGACCCCAGAAGTGAAAAAAATTCTATTAAAATAAATAGTCCTTTTGCAAGATCTCATAAAACTTTAGCATTATCTCACAATATTTTTGCAAGATATTGCAGTGATTTTGTGTTATTTTGCAAAACATATTTATTAATAATTGCACTGTGTCCTTTCTAAGTACAAAGGGTAGAATAAATGAGCTTAACTAAATGACATAGACATGTCCAATAAAGGATGCTTTCAGAAATAGACGAGTATATCAAATTATGTATTTTTATACATACAGTATTTATTAATAAATGCACCAAAAATTAAAGCATCATGGGAGCAGGGTAGAGCCCTGCTAAAGATGAAACATAGCTGGTTTTTCACAATACTGCTTGAGCCCACAAAGTAAGGTTGTTTGTTATTTACTTCACTAGGGGTTCTTATGTGGGAAATCTACACCCTGGGCAAGATGCCCTATGAACGCCTAAATAATACAGAGATAGTACAGAAACTCTCCAGTGGCCTTCGTCTCTATCGCCCCCAGCTGGCTAACGAGAGAGTGTACGGCATCATGACAGCCTGCTGGAATGAGGTGTGTACTGACTGTGTGATTTTGGTAACTTCTCTCTTAATTGTGTACGTCGGTGGCTGTTAAGTAATCAGTCATTCATACAGCCACGTATTGAATCCTTCTTTGTCTGAGCGTCCCATGTCCTTCACTCATGTCCTCTTTCAGAAACCGGAAGATCGTCCATCTTTCCAAGAACTCGTGTCCAACATTCAGGACTTGCTATATGACCTCCATTAGCCAGGAATTTCCCAACATCAGCGCCACCTTCTGACCACAGCAGGCAGCAGCGTCTGGCACAGTGTCCATGCCACCCACAGCTGGAGAGAAGCATACCAGTACTGTACACCCAGAAAACTCCCTGCCAGTGTGACTCCTGCGTGATGTTTAACCATATGTCGCTAGGGTAAATACTGAGGCTGTATTCGGAATGTACACTTGCTCACTATAGTCCACTATATCGTGAATTGTAGTGCTTATTCGAATTCTCACATTCATTCCATTCACTATTGTTGTGCACTAAAAAATCTTCAGGAGGCACACCAAAATGTAGTGTACAGAAGCCATAGCCTACATTGGTTTACCGTCATGCATGTCATGTGAGTGTCGGAACCACATATGAGGAACGAAACTACACCACAACCATCCATAATAATACAGTGTGTGGCTCAGTGGGTCAGTCTGAACCATAACCATTAACCGTTAAGTAGCCCACTTATGAAATTCTTGCACATGACCTATAATAATAATATAATAACTTTGTTAAAAACAAAAGGTTATTGTAATGTGTTACACTGATTAGCATTGGTGACGTTAATTTACAATGAATACAGTATATTGCAGATTAGAAAATAATATCATAGTTATAGCTGCAGTCCCCATTATGTTTGCATAGGTGGATGTTGTAAAGTCATATGTCAATTAAAACGTGTACTTATCCAAAAATAGCAATGCTGATGTTCAAGATCTGGCGTCTGTTTATGCGACAGAAATAACAATTATGATAACCCAGCACATAATTAAGTGGTAGTGTAACATCTGCCTGGTGTCCGAAACGGACCAACCGCTGTCTGCCCTAAGCCCCTAGTGAGTGTTCTAGGTAGCGAGTGAGTGGACAAATGGACATTCCGAGCACAGTCTGAAAGAGGAATGCGGCCTTATGGTCTGCATGGTGGGAGGGATGTTGTTACCCCGGTGGATGAGAGGATAGCCTCCCTTCACCTTGGGGTTATTGATGCAATAACCTACTTCTCATTAGTTACTGTAGTTCACATTGGGGTAAGCCAGGCAATGATCAGAAGCATGTTGAAATACTATAGTTTCACATACTTTGATTTCAAAGCCATATTTCACTGACCGCTACCATCACTTCTGTTAATAAAAATCAGAACAGTTACTGAATTTCTGCCAGACGGAAGTCAGGGCCATGTACCAAGGTCAAAAGTGTTAACTATGGCTAGGCGTGCCCCACAATGGATTGTGGTTATTAGAGATGCAGAAAAAATCCTGAGGAGTTGACCTTAGTGTCCTCAACGCTATGTACGGGCATGAAGGAAGTCATGGAAAAAGGAGTCTTTCCATTATTAACAAAAAAGTAAATGGAGAGTTTATAATTGTTACATAATTGTTGGTCTAGGTCAGGGGTGAACAGGTGATAAGTGAGGTAAGGTCTCCCAAAGTTTAGCTGTGCACCACGAACAACACACACATAGACTCAAAGATCACACACAGGAGGGTTTTATTACAGTAAACCAGCGACCATTGTGATACCGACCGCTAAGAATGGGAGGCTAGACGGTGCGAAATGAATGAACAAAACAAAACCGTAGGGTGTCATAAGGCAGTCACGTTGCACAACAGTTTGGTAATAGCAATTGGATAACTAGGAGAAAATAAAGGTTCTAAAAGAAACAGAGGCTGCAAGGACGACAGCATGGGAAAGCGTATGGCTGAGTTGGCGATATACAAGAAATTCAAAATCCCTTGGATTGGCAAATCCAAGTTCCGATTTCACCTTTTCATAATGTCTCAGCCCGAGCACACATCCAGCCCTCACAATACCAGACGTGCCTACCTTTTTACGTTCTGGAACATAACAATAATTAACAAAAAAGTAAAAGCAGAGTCTTTCCGTTGTTAACATTAGTAGGGGTTGTGGAAGTTGAAATATATCATAGAGGAAATGCTCATGATATTACATGTTGCTTAAGGATATTTAATTATTCAAATATGAGTCTTTAAACAGAAAGTGTGAATCTCTGTGAATGTTCTGTATCAATCCCCTTACACACGAGTGAAATACAGCTTTAATTGCCATTTGCACTAGTACATTGGAATGCCTATCCCATCGTGCTGTCCTTGGAGACATACTCACACATACACTGCACTGAGCAGCCATAGCATGGCACTTCTGATTGGTGAAAATGGCTGTCACACAAAGGACAGCATGAATTTGTAAAACTATTCTCAGGACAGTTTTGTCATTTGGCCTTCATGGACCACTTTTGGTAGGTACAGGTATTGACCATTTCATACCAGGAACACCGCACATGACCTGCAGTTTTGAGATCCTTTTACCCAGTCGTCTATCACAAATTGGCTAGTTTCTCAGATCCATACGCTCGCCAATTTTTCCTTTTTCTAACACATCAACTTCAAGAATTGAGTGTTCACTTACCAAATATATGACAGCAACCCTTGACAGGTGCAATTGTAACAAGATAATCAATGTTATTCGCTTATTCACACTGAAATGTTATTGCTTATCTGTGTTTATGGTGTTGAGAGCAAAGCTTGGGGTCTGAACACAGGGTCAGTTGTCCATCCAGCACCCCTATAGCATTTTTAGGCGGTTAAGGGCCTTGTTCACGGGTCCGACTAGGATAAGGCTGTGCACTCTTCATATCATGCCGGATCATCTGGGATGAAACTGTGAACTGTGCCAGTCACACTGGATCATCTGGGATGAGACTGTGAACTCTTCCCATCACACTGGATCATCTGGGATGAGACTGTGAACTCTTCCCATCACACTGGATCATCTGGGATGAGACTGTGAACCCTTCCCATCACACTGGATCATCTGGGATGAGACTGTGAACTCTTCCCATCACTGTTCCCAACCCCACCATAAACAGTGTTGATGCTGCACCGCTTTCCCACCCTGAGCCACCGGATGGTGGACCATAATCTCCTCAAAGCCGTTCAGAAGTCATTCTCTAAGGCCTTACCAAACTCCTCCCGCACCCGAGTTTTTGCCTCAGTGATTGCCAAAGCTGTGAACTGTTGCCAACACTGTTCCCGACCCGGAGAGAGCACTCAACCCTTTTCCGGCTGAAGACCATGGCCTCAGATTTGGAGGTGCTGATTCTCATCCCAGCCACTTCACACTTAGACATGAAATGCTCCAGTGAGAGCTGAAGGTCACAATGAAGCCAACAGAACCACATCAGCTGCAAAAAGCAGAGACCTAATCCAGAGGACCTCTTATAGGAACGGCCTGGTTTTTATAAACGGGACGGTCTCCATCCTAATTGGAGGGGATCATTTATGTTATCTCAAAACACAGCAAATAAATTACCTGTCTGACTGAGAGCACCACCCAGGCCTCAGCCTTGCGATCCTAAATCGAAGGCTGCTAGCTGTCCCACATATAGATCAGGGGGGGTATTCTCCGTACGTGGATGAGCCACCCATTGCGATCAGTGCACAAATATAATTATTATAATAAGAAGACAATTTCAAATGAAGAGGGTTTTGCGCAATCGGCAAGATCTTTTATTGTTTCCGCATAATATTCTTTTCAAGAGATGCTGCCTCAACCAAGTTGGAATATTAACCGTCAACAATTAAAAAAAGAGTCTGTCTGGCCCTGAAATACATTCTCTGGGTTTCCAAAGCTTGTCCCGGACACCTGCGTGTGTGTGTGTGTGTGTGTGTGTGTGTGTGCGCGCGCGTGTGTGTATACTCTTCACCGTACACCCTTTACCAGTTCAAAGTATATCTTTTTACTTCCCTGTAACTTGTTCCCATGTCCTGACTGTGCTTCCGCTTCATCTGGAATTATGGCAATTAAATAATAATGTTACACATTTGAAATGTGACGCTGCATGCAAGTAATAAGTATACAAATTAAAAATTACATATGCATTTAATTTTTCAGCCACTTTTGCCAGCTATCTTTTCTGATTTGGGTTGCTTTTGCTGCATTTTCTTTTGATACAGATTATTTTTTTAAATTCCAGTTGCTTGACATTTATTACTATTTATTTTATAGTTTAGTTATACTGATTAATTCTAATATGAGTTATTTTCTTTTTACTCTTTGCTTCTTATTTTTAATTGGTTGCATATGTTTGTTGCGTTGTATTTTTTATTTTTTTAGTATATGTAAAGCACTTTGGTGTAGCAAGAGGTTGTTTGTAAATGAGCTATAGGCCTATGAATAAACTTAAAGTTAGAAGTAATCATATCGCTCTGATAAATGGTCCTGCTCAGACTGAGTGAAAAAATGCGCCGTATTTCTCTGTCATTTTGTAGAAGCCAATGAGAGACTTGCCGATCATGTTTTCTAGACTCGATACATATAGGCTTTTCAAGCAGCGCAATCATCTCGGATGATGGGATCCAGCTAAACTAATCCGTTCCTGAAATCCGTTCAAGTAACTGACTTAACCGGATGAATTTCACCGCCATTAACTGATCCAAGATGAGGCTTCTGATCTTGGATGATTTAAGCGACATACAGAGAATACCCCCCATGTCTGCCCATGACCCAGGTGTTTCATAACACAGCATCCCCTACTGTAAATGTAGTAAGCATTTGGTAACAGAGCTGAGTGAGCCTAGCAAGAATATTACAGCTTTTATTAGACCAAGGCATGGACCTTGCCATTCCACTGGGGGCTCGTGTGCAGATAACTTGATATCAATCCCACTTATGAGATAAAATGAGCCACAACATAAACCCACCATGAAATGTTCCTTATTGAAAGTTCGTTCATTGGGAAACAAATCACTTCTTGTCAGCGACATGGTGCTTGACACTGGTGCAGACCTGTGCTTTTTAACTGAAACCTGGCTCAGACCCACTGACACTGTTCCTCTGGTGGAAGCCTCTCCTGAGGGGTATAGTTTTGTACAGAGGCGGCCTGACAGCTATTTTTAGCTCACTGTTAAAAACTGAATCCAAAACTATAAAAGATTTTACAATATTTGAAGCAATGCTAATTCAAATGGTATCTGACCCACCCATCTATTTTCTTATACTATACAGACCACCTGGGCCATAGACCCCATTTCTGACTGAATTTGGCGAACTTTGGACTGATTTAGTGATTAATTTAGATAATATTATAATACTTGGAGACTTCAATATACATGTGGACGTAGAGACAGATGCCTTTAGTAAAAGTTTCCTGTCTCTCCTGGACTCAGTTGAATGTTATCAGCATGTAACGAGACCAACGCATGTTCACAATCATACATTAGATTTGGTTATAACTCATGGAGTTTCTATTCATCATGTATCCATCTGTCCGTTGAATGAGTCCATCTCCGACCATTTTCTAATCACAATTCAGCCACCCTCTGCAACTATGGTGAAGAAGATTGTTATGACACGTCACCTAAACGATAGAAATTCCATAGGGTTTATAAATGCAGTAAGTAATGTGAATTTCATATCTAGTACAGATGTCAACAAAGTCACACTTTACTTTAACACAGTGGTTAGTCAGATTTTAGACGAAACAGCACCTTTGAAAAATAAAGTTGCTAAAACCACCAGACACTCCCCTTGAGTGCCGCAGATTAGAGAGCAAATGGAAGTCTACAGGTTTAGAGGTTTTCAAGCTGGCATGGGCTGACAGCCTGCAACTATATAAGCAAGCTCTACATAGGACACGTTCAGCTTATTACTCTAACCTCATTGATCGCTATAGAAACAATCCTCGCTACCTTTTTAAGACTATAGCTCGGCTAACAAATAAGGCTGAACCCGTGCTACCGAGTTATATTGGTAGGAAGCTTTTCATGAACTTCTTTAATAATAAAATTACAAACATTAGGCTTAAAGCATGTCCAAAGAGCTCACGGTTAACTTTCATGAAATCAGAACATGAGCACACCCTTTATGCTTTTGAATTAATTAATGAACAGGAGATGATAAATATTATAGCTAAAACCAAATTGACCGTGTGCCTACTGGACCCAATCCCCACCAAGCTTCTTAAAGAATCCCTGTATGCGCTGGCAAGACCTATAACTGCCATAATGAATGCATCCCTGTCATCAGGTGCGGTGCCTGACCAATTTAAAGTCGCAGTAATCAGACCATTACTGAAGAAACCAAATTTGGATCCACAGGAGCTCAGCAACTACAGACCTGTCTCCAATGT
>JAODKM010000002.1:26562931-26587064 GCA_026780845.1 Petrocephalus sullivani | reverse complement strand
ACAATAACGCTGTACGGTGTACACAGCTTACGAAGTTGACTCAAACAGCACTAAAGTGCTTAAAAATGTAAAATATTGCAGCACCACTTACAGTCTTTGCACTGGGCAGCCATCTTGAATCCGAAACTCGGTGTACTCTGCGCGCATGTCGTCACTTCCGGCCTCGAGGCTCGGATTCCGACCTCCCGAGGGTAAAGGAACGCACGATAAGTCAGTAGATCTGTCAGATAAATGGCTAAGCGAGGCCTTTTCTCCGAGCGCATTGCTGCCCTCTGCTGGTTACATTTCTCCTTGTGTCTTTCATTCATTTTGCTGACTTTTCACTGCAGTGCAAATGCTTAGTAATGGTTTATTAATCATTAATTAAAGTAAAAATGAATTTAACTACATTGCTTATTATCGCTGAAATAGACATTTTTTGTATGTTGATCATTATTTGTTCTGACGTATTAAATGATTGATAAATCAATGGTTTACTCTACATTTTGTATTTTTCTGGACTTTCTGGAATTACTGAACACATGGAATTTTTCAAACAACATAAATAGTATGTGATGCTCAGGTCAAGCCTCCTTGTTGGAGCCCACCAACCAGTGACCCTCTCAGAGTGTGATGTAGCACATGAACCTAGGTCCGCCTACTTCTCACTGCACTAAAAACATACCTGCTTCTCCCAGCTAACAGCAGGCCATACACATAAAATAAGGTGAAACGGGGGGCGTGTCAAAAGTATGTCACATACGTATTGGTCAACATCAACTGAAATATCCTAGTGTGTTCTACTGTGTCGTCTCACACCTCAGAGACCAGGGCTCAAATCTCCGCCCCATGAGTGTGGAGTTTGCATATTCATCTCTAGTATCTGTGGGGTCTCATATCGGGGGCTCATGCCCCGGTTTCCCCATACAGTACAAAAACATGCCCCTGTGAATTGGAGTTGCCAGATATTTTGTAGGTGTGAATGGTGTGTCCTCCCTGTGATGGGTTGGCACCCCATCCTGTGCTATTCCCTGTACCTATCGCCTCCAGAATAGGATCCAGACCCCCTGTGGCCCTGACAGGTGTGTACAGTGTGTGCAGAAGGTGGTTGGATGGGTGTCCTGGTTTCTGCTATAACAGTCATTAATTGTCAGTAAGTCAAATCGCTGTCCATGGTGCTGAAAACCTGGATCAGTATATTGCACATAAAATTTCTTTATCTGATTTAACTGTGACTCTCATTTCATTAGTAATGATGGTCTGAAACAATTGAGACCATGGGGGCTGTTCTTTGTACGTGGATTAACGAGGTATCCAGATTTCATTGTTGAAGATTTGACAACATTGGATTTTTTGGGTGTTCAAAACTTTTGTTGGATTGGTTGTCACAGTAACCAGGTAATCCGGGATCTAGTCAAATTGTCAACAGTTAAATCCGGATAACTTGTTAATCCATGTACAAATAACACCCCACCTGGGTCGAAATCAGACAGAAATATAGGGCCAACGTCATCCGTGGCGTCATGTGACCATGTAAACAAACATTTTTATCTCAGAAACAAAAACAGCACAAACGAAAATTTCAGTGACAAAAGCGGGCACAAGCACGGCACAAACAAAGGACTTCACACTGGTGACATCAGAATTCAAGTGAGAAACTAATGAAAAACAAATGTGGCGGTTTAATTAAAATCAGAAACATATGGGGGGCAGCTTCAAATAATTGAGTAACCGACATTCCGACTTGTGCCCATAGCGCCCTGAATACTCCTGATCTCACCCAATCTCACATAGTCTGCGGGGTTGGGCCTTGCTTGCACCTGGACAGCAAACAGTTTGGGCGTCTTCTAGCGTAAGCTAAGAAATACTGCTTCGTGGAACACCCCCAGGTGCTGTAAGCTTAGGGGGGCAGTGGCTGACTCTGTGCTTGTCATCAGATGGACATTCCAATAAAATTTGGATAATATTTTTATAGACCCTTGATGCCCACCACCCTGACCAGGTTAAGCAGTTGGAAGATTGATAGCTAGCAGTTGGAAGATTGATAGATGGATAGATGGATGGATGGATGGATGGATTAATTCTTGGATAGATGATCCTGGTGGTCTAGTCAAATTCTCTCAATATTGTGTAATGACAAAAAGCTGATTTATCATTATGTTGTGATGTGTCACTTTTAATGACATGCGGTGATGGAGTCTGTGGTCACACAAGGTCACACGAGGGCTGATATTGATGAAATGAAGTCTGATATTAAAACTGACTGCTATAAACAGACTTAAAGTATGTCAAGTTGGATTACATTATTTAAAAAGTAATAATAAAACATAATTGTCATAATGGTACAATATCACTGTAAAATCACCCGCTCATTGTCGTCCACTCTTCCACAGCATGTTAACCCCACAGTATGTAGGTGTGTTCTTATTGCTCCTGGATTAATTGGGGGCATCCAGTCCTGGTTTGAGCATGCAATACCAGACCTTCAAAACTATTCAAGCTCTGATTTATAAGTCGATTAAATGAATTTGATTCTGGAAGGAACTGAACAGGACTTAAACTAGCAACAGTAAATTAAGTAGCTTTTTTCTGCCCTAGGTCAATTGGAAGAAGCACGTAAATCAAACAATTAACTTTTAAAAAGCAACATATTCTGTAATGTTGCTAAGAATGTCCACAAGGGGGTAGTAACTGACCAGAAGATTCTAGCTGGTGTTTAGAATCGTGTCCAGACTTAATGAAAGCCAGGCCACTCCATTTAATTGGCCTTTTTCACTAGACAAAAAGCTGGATCAGGGCTCTGTGGACTATGTGGCTAATAATAGTCTCTGAAGAAGACTTTACCTTTATTAAGATACCTCAATTTTTATTGCATTGCCAATGAAATGCCCTTGTCACCTAAACGTACTTTAACTTGATTTTATTTGACTCACTGGTGGAAAGATCTGTGGCAGAATGTTTTTTTCATCGATCATTTTAGGCTAAACACTCCAGTTTTGTAGCAAAACAGTGACATTTCTCAGCTCAGAATAGTAATGACTTTTCCCCGTCTGTGACTCGGGCCTGGCTGTCTGTGTTTCTGAGAGTTTCCGATTGCTTCCCTGGATAAAGCAGCATTTTTTACATCTTTGCTCCTGGGTCTTGTGAGACACCAAAGATTCGTCAGTTACCCAGGGGGCTTAGGGCTCCACCCCACTCAACACATTCCAAGAGCTCTTGATTGTCTTTTTAAGCGCGTGGGGGGGTCGATCGGACGGACTTTCCGGCTTCCTTCCACCTGATGGCACTGAGATCGCCGGGGAGGTGTGACTGGGATGACGCATTTTCCGACCCCCGTCCCCCCCATCTAAATCGCATTTGCCTCTCTTTATTGCGCTGCGAATGCAGCCATGCCATTAGCCCCGCGCGTGCCTTCTCGCATACAGAAAAGCTTTCATTAGTATGTTTGTGCAATACATTTAGGCATTGCAGGAATCGGCGCAGGGCTGCATGGGATGTCAGCTTAATTGCAGAGCAATATCCGGTATGGGCCAGGCTCTGGATATCAATGAGCAATACATTATCTAGAATAAACACATTACTGGCCTGGGGACTGAGTGCACAGGGATGATAGTCTTTGAATAAACTTACCAACATTGATTAGTGATTAATCATTGTGCTCAGTGACTCGGCACTGTCCGCGGCGTACCAGAAATGCCTGTTTGTTTAGCTGCATTAAGCCCGTCTATCTACAGAGGCCTCCGGCACATTTGCTGGTCATTACCCAAATAAATTTGGGCCTGTTCTCAGTACAGCTGGAAATTTATGGGGGGTTTTGGCTAATAGTTTAGCGTTTACACTTTTAGCACTTTACCTATGTGTTGCCTTTCATTCCATGCTGTTTGCGTGTAGCGTGTTGAAGGCCTCTTAATGAAACATCGCTGAGAGACAGAGCACGCATGGACCCAGCAGAATCGGCATCGTCGGCAGATCCGTCGTTTCCCGCGGCGACACGAGTGGCCTCACCCATCGGATGTAATGGCCCCCATTTGCCAGACGCATGGCATGCGACCAGCGAGGTCTCCCGAGATCATTCAGCTCTTTCAAGATTCACCGCATGCAATGCATTCTTAGTACTTGGATAACTGACTGGGACGAATCTACTGTCCTTAGCTCCAAAAAAGTCCTCATATTCGGCATATATTTTTAAAATCTGAAAACAGACC
The DNA here is from genome assembly GCA_026780845.1 of Petrocephalus sullivani. NCBI lineage: Eukaryota > Metazoa > Chordata > Actinopteri > Osteoglossiformes > Mormyridae > Petrocephalus > Petrocephalus sullivani. The sequence goes on along the minus strand of JAODKM010000002.1, from coordinate 26,582,880 downwards.
GCAAAGAACAGCACTGACTAAAAACATCAGTAACAGCGCTGCTGATTATTAGGGAATCGGGTGATTAGGGTCGTGTTTCGGGGGAATCAGAGGCAGCTGGCAGCAGACGCCACCTGAAAAAGGCAGTTTTTCTGTGTACCGTAATTAAACAGAATTACAGGCCATTTTGCTGCCAGACTGGTTAAAGTGAGAGGGGGACAGAGGGTTCGGTAGCGCCGCCATCTGGCCAATCAGCAATCAGGAGGCCAGGCTCCTAAGTCTGAGACGCGGTGGCCCAGCCGTGTGGCTGCCAGCTATGGCCCCTTTCAGTTATATTGTCCAAGCACAGGTGACTTGCCTTTTGCTTTATGTGACATGCTCAACAGCTTTAACTATCACACTCGCCCATCAACAGCTTTCACTATCACACTCGCCCATCGACAGCTTTCACTATCACACTCGCCCATCTACAGCTTTCTCTATCACACTCGCCCATTGACAGCTTTCACTATCACACTCGCCCATCGAAAGCTTTTACTATCACACTCGCCCATCGACAGCTTTCACTATCACACTCGCCCATCGACAGCTTTCACCCATCGACAGCTTTCACCCATCGACAGCTTTCACTATCACACTCGCCCATCGACAGCTTTCACTATCACACTCACCCATCGACAGCTTTTACTATCACACTCGCCCATCCACAGCTTTCACTATCACACTCGCCCATCAACAGCTTTCACTATCACACTCGCCCATCGACAACTTTCACTTTTACTGTGCCAAATGCCCCCCCTGCCCTGGGTGCCTGGATATGTATAATTTGCTCTGCCAGACCAAAAAAGGGAAGACCTACCTTGGGACCAGTTTTCCACATTCAGTTCCTGGTCCTGGTTACATAACAACTGAATCTCAACAAGAAACATTTGCACATGGAAATACTTATTTATTCATGTGACACCTGCACTACCACCTGACACTTTACAGCTCATTGTAAACTATTTATAGTTACAGTTATTTGGGATTATTGTTTAATATTGTTGCCTCTGTACTTGTCTCCTGTCACCACAGCCTTGGAGTCAGACAGCCAAGCATTCTGCTGCACACTGTACTGAGTATAACTGTGTATGTTATCGCAACTTTGATTGGATGATTGATCTGAAAGTGGACATGTTCATAATTCGTGAGCGATAATTGTTCATAATTCTCGCTTAATTGGCCGGAAACGCAGCAAAGACGCGGCATGAACTCCACCGGACGGGACGGATTTAAATTAGAAGTTAATTATTGCTCTTGTGTGATTTTTTCTGCCGCTGCTGTTTATTTAATAGCCAGAGGCTTTCTTAAGGACGGCGTTAATTAGAGCGCGGCTCGTCCGGAGCTCCGGCACTAATTTGCGGCGCCCAGCGCCGTGGCTGTTTGCTGCCTGCCCCGGAAGCCGGCAAATTAACGGTCTGGTGGCCGGCCTACAAGCCCGGACCCCCGGGGTCCCCGGTGAAAGGCAGATGGGGGTGGGGGACCCAGACAGGGCCAGGAAGGGCTTTGGTTCCTCACAGATGCTTTCCGGTTTCAGCTCTCCGGGCACCGCGAGTGAATCTAGTGAGGCTGTACCGCCTTTTTTTAAGGGCTGTTGCTCAAATCCTTTCACTTCTGCCAGGACGGTAAAAGGTGTTGTTTCTTTAAAGGGCCACTCGGTATCTTTAAAGGGAGGTACTTTAAAGAGTGCGGGCAGTAGAGGCAAATGCCTGCAAAGAGGGGTGGTCTCCGACCCGAACGCTCCCATCAGCTAAGCTGGGTGTCAGTCGAGGTACCCTTTGGACATGGATAGTCGTGTTAAACGACTAACCCTGGACAGCCCTATAATCACTGTGAGCATGTTTGAGTCTCACCGTGCAACACACTGCATTTTAAATGGAGTCACAGGGTAGATGTGTTTCAGAATCCATTACAAATGTCATATAACAGACATCAGAACCACGAGGAACAAAAGGACCGAGGGGGGGGGGGTAAAACAAAGCAGGTAAGCAACAAAAACTACACCAAGGAGGACCAACCTCAGGAGACGGGCAGCAAATATACTATTACAGACTGAGAAACAAGGGCAAATGCAGGTACGTCTATACAGGTACGTAGGTATGTATGTATATACAGGTACATATATACAGGTACGTAGGTATGTATGTATATATAGGTACGTCTATACAGGTACGTAGGTATGTATGTATATATAGGTACATATATACAGGTACGTAGGTATGTATGTATATATAGGTACATATATACAGGTACGTAGGTATGTATGTATATACAGGTATGTAAGTATATACAGGTACGTATATACAGGTACGTAGGTATGTATGTATATACAGGTACGTATATATACAAATGAGGGTAAGAGGAGGGGCAGGTGTGGGCCAGTTACAATCAAACAAACACTAGGGCTGGGGACAACAAGACACAGGTGAGGGTCATAATGAAGAAGGCCTCACACACACGGAAAGGAGTGGCCAGCGACCCCTGCTGGCCAGGCAGGGACAATGAGCCAAAACAATAAAACCACCCCCACATGAAGTAAATAATGTTGACTATCTAGTAAAAATGGTGCGTGTCAAGATCTGGTATATTTTAGATGGTAAGTTAACATTCTTACATTACTCACATAAGAATCATAATGATCTGCCATTGGTGCTGGTTGGTAGCAGAAAGGACATCCCATGTTCACATCCCATGTTCACATCCCGTGTTCACATCCCGCACTGATAAGTCCTGGCCACACGATACCCTGTCAGCGGTTCCTGGTTTTTTCCCTCCTTGCACCACTCTGAGTAGGTATTTGCTTCACATGGGGCTGATTATAATGTTTTGACTCATGAGTGTATATATGAATGTAAATGAGTGCTCCCTCAGCCAGCCTGCCGGGTCCCCAGCACGGCCCAAACCTCCCCCATGACAGCGCTGTCCACCTGTTTACACAGCGACCGATAGCCCCGGAGGTGCGGCCGCTATCACCGTTTATTCCGATGACACGGCTCTCTGCCTCCTCACCCGTAAAGCCTCACTGGTCTCTTTTCTCGCCTAACTGAACGCTAATTTTCATAATAAGCGTGTTATTTCAGCTAAGTGCTCCCATCATCCAGTAAGGTATGAGCAGAGACACTGTCCTCCCTATGCAGATGGCGGTCACCCTCCCAGTGCCCGGGGGGCAGTCAGTATTCCCAGGTAGCAGGAGAGCAGCCAGACGGGGGGCCATGAAAGGGGAGAAGTTAGAGCAATTCCAAGACAGAGGCCCTAAAAATGTTGGAACATAACTGGATTGGTCTGGGTTGAAGGCCCAATATGATTTGGTTTTGTGGGGTCCAAAATATCGAGCAGTACACCTCCGGCCAGATCCCTAGTGGCCACGTTAATCTCCTCATTCACACAATGCTCCGTAACTGTTAATTCCTTTGAGGTTACTGGTGCCCGCCTTCACAGCCTAACAGGGATAGTGATAGGGTGACTCCAGACTCCCTGGTCCTTACATGTTCTTTTATGTCCATGTAAGTTCATACATGCGGATGTATATTTGAAAAAAGCACCTGCTTTAAACAAGCAATCTGGTTATTGTATATTAAAAAGCAAATGGTATTTTGTAATGTGAGAGTGTGCCGTATCTAGGAATCACGGTCGACTCCTTTAGAGTGTGTGCTTTGTCCAGGAGTCACAGTCAGTAAACAGGCACTCCTTTGGGGAGTGTGCAGTGGCTAGGAGTCACAGCCAATACAAATGGACTCCTGCAGAGAGTAAACTTTGTTTAGGAGTCACAGTCAGTATATAAGCACTCAGTTGGGGAGTTTGCAGCAGCTAGGAGACACAGCCAATACATGTGGACTCCTTTAGAGAGTGTGCTTTGTCTAGGAGTCACAGTCAGTATATATGCACTTCTTTGGGGAGTGTGCAGTGGGTAGGAGTCACAGTCAGTATATATGCACTTTTTTGGGGAGTGTGCAGTGTCTAGGAGTCACAGTCAGTATATATGCACTCCTTTGGGGAGTGTGCAGTGGCTAGGAGTCACAGTCAGTATATATGCACTTCTTTGGGGAGTGTGCAGTGGCTAGGAGTCACAGTCAGTATATATGCTATCCTTTGGGGAGTGTGCAGTGTCTATGAATCACAGTCAGTATATTTGCACTCCTTTGGGGAGTGTGCAATGGCTAGGAGTCATAGTCAGTATATATGCACTCCTTTGGGGAGTGTGCAGTGGCTAGGAGTCATAGTCAGTATATATGCACTCCTTTGGGGAGTGTGCAGTGGCTAGGAGTCACAGTCAGTATATATGCACTCCTTTGGGGAGTGTGCAGTGGCTAGGAGTCACAGTCAGTATATATGCACTTCTTTGGGGAGTGTGCAGTGGCTAGGAGTCACAGTCAGTATATATGCTATCCTTTGGGGAGTGTGCAGTGTCTATGAATCACAGTCAGTATATTTGCACTCCTTTGGGGAGTGTGCAATGGCTAGGAGTCATAGTCAGTATATATGCACTCCTTTGGGGAGTGTGCAGTGGCTAGGAGTCATAGTCAGTATATATGCACTCCTTTGGGGAGTGTGCAGTGGCTAGCAATCAAGAGACAAGCTGAACACCTCTGGCTGCTCCAGTCATATCGGCACATCACTGATTTTATGCAAGCTCTTGCTAATCCTTGCTTCCTAGTTTCCAACCACCTGAGCAGAGTGCTGGGCGCATAAACAGAATAAATGTAAACAGAGAGTGAAGTGTTCAGATTTCATGGGGATCAAATGACATCTTGCTCACTGGACTCATGAAACCTCTCAGAAAATGCTGCGCTATAGCAAGAGTTTCTCAGACCAGATTCCCATGTCACTGACATGCACACACACACGCACACACACACGCATGCACACACATACACGCGTACACACATACACACAGGTTTGTAATTCTATCTTTGTGGGGACTGTCCATTCATTTCTATGGGGAAAAACTCTGATCCCAACATGACAACCTTAACCCGTACCCAGCCCTAACCTTAACCATGTGTAACCAAATATGAAATATGAGGCTTTTGGCATTTTTACTTTTTCTATTGCAGTCACAGATCTTTCTGTGGACTTGAAAAATGGTCCCCACAATGTCAAAATACCAGGTTTTTTGTGGGGGCCATTTGGTCCCCACAAAGTAATATAAACATAAGCCACACATGCACGCACACACATACTACACACACACGCACACACGTGGCCCCCAGGCCCCTCAATCTGCCCCCACACCATAGATTTTGCCCAGTGATTGTTATAATTGTTTGAGAGCTTGTGTGAATGGGACCTGGGGGCTGTAATGGTAATCTCCTGTGAATAGGCTGGGACAGCAGACTCCATGCTTGCTAAATGAGTTTCCGCCGCGAATGCGCCACAGGGCCGCCGCATTCAGTGCGCAGCCACGCCGCTGCGGCCCTTTGTGTCTGCGTGACACACCTGCTTTCATTCTCCCGTTTCTCTGCCCCCCCTACCCTGTTTTCCCTCCTTTTCTGAAGCCCAGATATTATTCTACAAATTGATTATACGTTGAAAATAAAGAACTGGAGGGAGGAATTCTTTGAAAACTGGTTGTTTCTTACTAAGCAATGTATTTAACACTAATCTAAGTTAGAGCAGCAATTATGGACAAACTGTGTGCCTTTGAAGTTTATAAAACTTAATTAGGTAAAAGGTTGCTGAGCTCAGCTAGAGTTGAACTATTGTTACTTTAAAAATAAGTACATATTTAATTGGATATCAAATTACATAAAATATGTAGATTAGCAAATAGCAAATGATAATTATGAATTTTCAATAAAAAGCTGCAGGTGCCTTCAACAAGCTGAAAGATAAGGATGATTCAGTGAATGATTCGAACCCAGGGCTGGGTGACGAGTGCAGTCACATGGCCAGTGAGTCAGGCCGAGGTGTGATGCAGTTAGATGTCGACGTTGCTAAAGGAGACGAGAGATGCGATGGCAGACTCCTCTCAAAGGCTGGCACTGTCCCCAAGCGTCATGCAGCACAAAGCCCCTAACACAGGCCTGATTCCCGCCGACCTCAGTGTCCTTGACGATGGGTGTCTCTAGGGGGCTGGGGGGGGGGGGGTGAATAATTTCCTGGCCTGTTTGTTGAGGATTGTGGTAATGAGGTTGAATTAAGTGCCCTCAATTGGCTCCAGAAGAATCCTTCTCTTATTGTAAGATAAGCAGCTTAAACTGCAGGTGCTACACACCCGAGGCCATGTTGGACACACACCAATACTCAGGATAACACACCAGAATATGCTGGTCACAGACGTAATACGTCATGCTTGCTGTGATTCACGCTGTAGAAGGTTTTTGAGGCAACACGAAACCAAGTTGCTGTAGAGGTTTATAGAGGTCTCCAAGGTTATGGATTCATTCACCATTGAAACACATGCTTTATAAGAGAGTTGAGTCATCAAGTGAAAGAAAATGACTTCAGAACTAACTGCCGCTGTCCATTTTCAAAAGGTATAAAGGCCCAAATATCTCCCAGGTTCTCACCTTCTCAGGCACCTGTGGAGGGAGGAGCTTTAAATATGAAAGCTGAACCTGAGGAGGCTTCTTCAACAGCTTCCCCAGAAGGGGACCCAAACATTAACCCTGGGGAACCTGCATTTACAAAGCAGTTTATGACGTGTTTTTTGGTATGACATTTCTGTGTCATCAAGGAAACGGGATTGATTCTCATTCCCAAAAATGGGTGCTGCACAATGGCGTAGAACTTCAGTCATATCTGGAAACTTCTCAGCATTTTTTGGCCAAAGATTATGTAACCCGAGGCTGTCACTTCAGTCAAGCGAGTGTGCTGAGGACTTCTTGATGAGGTCTTCCTCTGGACTGAAGAAGCTGTCTCACTTCCCCTTTCCCTACACAGAAAAGGACTGACTTCAGCAGAGTGACAGAAAAAGTATCAATTATTAATAAAAACTACAAGTAGGAACCAGCAGCTTAGACCAAATCCAAGCTCCAGTTAATATTTTAGTGTGAAATAGAATGAGATAATAGTGAGTTTCCAGAAGGTCCCCACGGGCACTCTTTCACCACCGTTTACATGACATACGGGTTACCGAGTCGGTCACAAGCTTGTGTCCTGGTTCTTAAGGTGCAGCTGAGGCCCCAACCTCTGAGACATGAGTTCCAAAAGGTTTCCTCAGTGGTCCTCTTGAAACAAGGATCTCAGCTGTTTCAGCCAAGCAACAGAGCAGTAGGTATTCGGGGGGGGCTGACCTGCGAGGTCCTGAATAATGCAGGTGCATTAATGTGGAAACGGCGCATCATTAATGCACGTCGCAAATAGCATAAATGCAGTGCGGGGGGGTTAGGAATAATTAATCATCTTACCTTTCAACGTGGGTTATTTTCGGAGCTCAGAAGGTCAGAAACTTGGAAATGTCTTGATAGGCTGAAGTAACTTAGGTCAATAATTTATAGTTATTTATGTAGCACCTTCAAGAGATTTAAAAAATATATATTAAATTGTTTTACAATGTAAACTTAAAGCCTTAAAACAAATAGAAATAAAGAGTAATATGCCACATAAACCAAATGACCCAAAAAAGATAATTTTATCAAGATAAAATTAAAGTTTAGCCCCAGAAATGCATGAATGCAGAATTAAAGGTCTACGGTAATTTTAAAGGTGAATCACGAGTTTCTGTTAAAACTGACAATGACTTTCCTGTCTGATGAAAAATGAGTAAAAAAAGTGGCTGGATATAATTTATTGTCGAGCACAAGGCATTAGCAGGTGTAAGACGGGCCGCGTACAGACAGCGATGTGTGTGTGAGCTAAGCCATGACCCATGAAGTCAGTCACGCAGGACACAGGTGGCAGGGGGGCGCTTTCAGAGCTGCCCTAATTCATGCTCTTTTCTGCCTTTGTCAGATTTATCGCTTGCTTAAGCTGTTAATTGGAAAGGATTGTCTGTTTGAAATAGGTTCAAACCAAAGCCTTACTGAAGGGACAAGTATACTGCTTCTGTTCTGAACAATAGCGGCCATTATTTCAAATAATTAATAATTATCCTCTTAATAGGTCCTTAGTCCCCGAAGAGTTAGATTGTCAAAATAGATCCATCCATCCAACTTGCGGCCACTTCTCTGGGGTAATCAGGGGTGTGTGTGTGTGTGTGTGTGTGTGTGTGTGTGCGCAGAGGGGCGGCGCGGGCTGGGGTACACCCTGCACCGGGATACCAGTCTTTGTTTCCTTGGTTTGGAATGATCAAAAGTCTGTTCCTCAAAAAGAACATTTTGTATTCTTTTCACAAAGATCATAGCTCTTTCATAGACAAATTATTCACCACTCAATAATGTTGTTTGTTCTGGCATTATTGGATGGATGGATGGACAGTGGTTTAATTGACAGCTTAATCAGCACTAATTAGCTGTACCAAAGCCCACCAGGATTCACTGGCAAGGGCTGGGATGAGAGCCCCAGCTGGCAAAAAGGTGCACATTTTTCATGGGAAACAACATAAACTGGACATGCTGTCCCCCGTGTATAAGCAACCTTTTCTTTGGTTTGTATAATGGTGTTTATTGTCAGTCAACATCTTGTAATACATTTTTATAAGTTATGAATAAACATTTAACTCATATTTTCACTTTGTTTTTAATATACAAAATACATGTATAGAATGAAAATTAAAAATTCCATAAAAAGCACCATAGACAGACATATACAATAGTTATATTAAGTTTAGAAGTGTCACTCTGTAATCAGTTTGTAAAGAAAAAATTTAACACATCAGAAATAGTGGCAAATAATTTAAGTGTACAGTAAATCTTACAGTTACCTCCACCTGTTCAGTCTTTACATTTAATGTCCAATGAACACTTTCAATCACAATAAAGTATGACAGAGTTAAAAATGAAGCTATTTAAATCTCTCTAACATCGACAGTCTTTATGTAGATGTTGCAGATGGACCACGAGGAGACCCGTCTCTGTGATCTCTCCCATCTTCTGGTGTTCAGGATTGCTTATGTCCAGGCCAATCAATCCTATATGCAACAGAGTCAGCTGCTGGGGGGGGCAGCTTATATTGACATTTATATCTACATATCTAGCAGGCGCTGCGGGGGAGCCTGGGGCTGCCACTGAGTATGTATGTCTACTCAGGGTGAGGCCCAAGCCATCCCGGGCGCCCCCCTCTCGCCAGCACTGGGCGCCCCCCTCTCGCCAGCACTGGGCGCCCCCCTCTCGCCAGCACTGGGCGCCCCCCTCTCGCCGGCTGGCGGGGCGAAACCTTCACCGGATGCCACTGCGGGACCGCCAGGGTGGTTCACCATGGTTAGGAATCTGAAACCACCGGGGGGGGGGGTGTTTATAAATCAGGTGAACAGACATCACCCAGTGCTTAGATCTGATTAAATGCCACACACATTTACAAATAAGTTACAATAAAGACATTTGCAGAGGGAATGGGGCATGTTTAGTACCAACAGTGCCACAGAGCACAGTTTGTAACAGGTTCATTAAGAATAGTCGTCCTTCATAAAGCCACCTTGTATACAGTCAGATGGGGGCTGTCAAAATCCCTGCACATGGAGACAGAGCACAGAGATGGGGGGAGACCTGCGCCACCCCGTTTGCCCACAGTGTCAGAGTCACACCCCCACCCCGCTACGGCATTGTCTTAGGGACTCAATGGCGCCCTCACCTGTCGAAGTGCGGGTGGAGCAGCGCATGCCGGAGCAGTGAGGCCCAAGCAAAAGCACCCAGGCCAAGGCCCCCCAGCGAGGCAGGACCCAGGAGAGCAGGCTGCACTGACCCCAGGGTGGAGCCACCCAGCGGCCTCCAGCTGCCATCCAGCAGCGGGCTCACCGGGATGTCCAGGCAGAGCCCGAGGGCGGCGGGCGCCGCTAGACCCGCTACGGAGCTCAGCGCTCCCGCTTTCTCACGCTTTCGCCACTTGGCCCGACGGTTCTGGAACCAAACCTGCGAACAGCATCGGTGCGATGGGCGGGGTGTGGTTACTAAGCGCAGCGGAAAGGGAACACGGGGAGGCATTCGGGAAAGTGCAATGAAATGTGAGCAAAATAAGCAGTGAAGAAGGCGGAAGCAAGCCGGCGTATATTCGAGTGTGATTACTGACATATGCACAACTGCAGCTGAGTGAGTTTTATGAACATTTATTTTAAATATTTAAAAATAATAAGACATATTGTACCTGAACTCTGGCCTCCGTTAGATCAAGACGCAGCGCTAATTCTTCTCTAAGAGGGAAGGACAATATATGTCATTTCCAGGATTTATGTTAGTTTTACAAAACGTTCCTTTGTTAATATATTAATATATTGAAACATTTTAATACGCCTATAGTCGATTTCACATTCAAATCACTGTACGTCAGCTGCCGAAATAAATAATATTTATTTATTCTTTATACTCGCCCGAAAACATGAATTTTATTTACAATAAAGCAGCAATAGGAGCTTCGACGGCCGCCTACCTGGAAAATACATCGGGATAATGAGATTTGCTGAAAGCCCTCTCAAGCTCCTCTAACTGGACGTTTGTGAAGGTGGTCCGGTAGCGGCGTTGCTTCCGCTTCGGGGGCGCCGCGCCCCCCTCGGCCGAGCTGCGCTTCTGGGGGGGGTTGGGGGGGGTGATGAAGGCAGCAGCGCCCGCGAGGCGGCAGATCGTGCCGGAGGGACGTGCCGCTCGGCTGGGGGAACGGAGCTCCGGCACTGGAGAAAGCGTCCAACAGCAAGAGTGTCACTGATTGTACTATTCCCTGTGTATTAAAGCGTCTTCTGTGTTTTATATGTGTGTGTGTGTATTCATATATTATTATCATCATTATTAACAATAATACAACTCCAACCACTACTAGTAATACATCTCATATATATATATATAATATATAGAGAGAGAGAGAGAGAGAGTAGGTGTTGTATTATTGTTAATAATGATAATAATAATAACAGTAGTAGTAGCCGAGGCGTTTGGTGAGTGCATGGCTAGGAACCCACCTTGTTCTTGGCCCGCCCCAGGTCCGTTTTCCTTCTCTTTGCCCAAAATACAGTCGATGAAATGGCACGATAGCGGCAGCGTCTTTTCCTCCTCCGGGTCCGCAGCTGGCGCCCGGCTGCCCCCGCCGGCCCTGTCCGTCTGCATGGCCCTTTCCTGCAGCCCCGACGCCTCGTCCATCCCTTTAATGGACCAAACTGTGTACAAAGCTGTTTCCCCCCAAATAATTAAGAGACTATTGCTCGCCATTGGCCCGGCATTGGAGTGTTTTCGGTCTGATTAGCATTTGATTACAGCAGCGGGTACACGCATGAGCTGGGCTCACATCGTCACCATGCACTTTATTACAGTGCTGGAGGAGCTCCTGCTTTCTGAAGGACGTTCCGTACTGTCCCCGTGCTCCTGGTGTCCCGGTGCCAACGGGGAAGGAGCGCCGCAGTGCACAACATGCCATGGAAATGTATAAATGTATAAGCCACGCATCCGTCCAACCATCCATCCGTCCATCTTCCACCCGCTTGTGCTGAGTAGGTCGCGGAGAATATGTATACAATTAAATATTAATACTTTGGCTTATTCTAGCATTCTTTCGTGTATATTTTACTAGAGTTTTCCTCGTATTTATAATACACTTAATGTGCAATTTCTTGACCACTGAGGGCAAAATAATTCTAATCATCAAGAGATGTAAAGTCTCAGTGGGATCCACAAAGTCCCTTAAATTAGTACGTTTCCGCCGCAGCAAATCAAAGTTTTCAGCAGATTCAGATGTGACCTTCGCTAATGAGATTAGACATATCAGACAGTAGCTGTAGCGCATTACCACCACAAGAGATGTAAAAGCTATGAGTTTAGAGTTTATTGAAAGTTTATTTAAAGTTTTCTGTTCTGAAGCAGCGCCGCCTGAAATGACAGGGCTCACCCTAGTAAAATATTAATACCGTCCTGCCGCCCCCTGGTGGTCATAAGGGGAAGTCACAAACCTGAAGTTACGGCAACTCATCAGAGTTCGGCTCCGGTCCGCTTTCCTGCACACCAACGAGGACGTGCCACTTTTAAGGTGTCAGTCCCTGCAACATGCCATTTTTCACGCGGGCTCAAATACACCTTGGGGCAGAAATGCATCAATATGACAAGCCTTCTTTCCTCAGGTGCCTTACCATCGCCTGAGCGTGTCACTTCATTATTCCCGGCAGGCATTACTGTCACGTGGCTTTCTTACTTTTTAACGTGTTACTGTCTTACTTAATTATTTCCGACACGCATTACTGTCACGTGGCTTTCTCGTGGAAAAGCATTACTGCCCTGTCATTATCAACATATGATTTTCCCTGACTTTTTCTAAACAAAATGTGTCACAATTAAACATATTACAATTCAAAGGGTTTGTAGATGTTAATATTTTGCAGCTTAGCACATGGGAAGATGTTGTACTGGATATCTGATATAAATCTCCATGAAGCAGTAGATTTATAGCAAAAGATACTCTGCTGCCCTAGAACCATGCCTCCCCCCCTTCCCCGAGCCCAGGAAAGTGTGAAACAGGACAGCCACACACTCGATCTACCCCCGGCAACTAAGCCAGCCACCTCAAAGAGCTTGAGACATTCCAGGCTGTTAGATGGATTTTGATTACGATTAACAAGCCTTTTAGAGCAGCCAATGCCCAAACTTGTTTGTTTGCCCATGGCCTGGGGGGTAATGGTGCAGAAGACGTCCAGCCTAGCCCAGGTTCCTCCCTGGCTGCTGCTCGCCCTTCAATGCTCTCAGTGCAATGGTGGTGCGTCGGGAGTCCGCAGGGAGACCCCTATCAGCGAGATGCTGCACATAACCTTTTTGAGAGATGGGCAGCTTTGTGTTTTGCAGCCCAGTGACTCCACATCTCCAAGGTCTACAACCATGAAGGAGAGGGTCTCCACATGTCACAGCTCATGTCCCCCCCAGGTGTCATAGTAGAAAATGTACTGGGCAGCAAAATGCACATCTCACCTAGACGTTATAGGCTCAAGTACTGGGAGGGGCATTTCTTTTGAACCCCTGAAAAAAGCCACACCCCCAAAGCTTTAATCCATTGAGCCCTGGAATTCTGCTTCCAACACAGGAGCTACACATCGCCAAGGGGTACGTTAGAGATCAATGTCCATGTCCAGTAAGGTTGTGGGCTCAAATCTCTCAACAGGATTTTCATATCCATAAGGGTTAGGTCAGAGATCCATGCCCATGGGTTCAAATCCTACAGCATACAGTGTATTCATATTATTGTCAGATACTTGAACATGGCCCTAACTTCATTTACACCAGACACACTCAGAGCATCACTTATATTTGCAGCCAGCAGAGTCCTGCAACCCAGTAGGATGACTGAACCTTCACTGCGTAATTGTCCAGCTGGTTGTGGGTTTGGATCCCACAGCCAGCAAAGAAATCATTTCAGTGTTAAGCCCTTAACCCCAACACTCAGAGCACCACTCACATTTATAGCAAGCTGGATACTATGAGCCACCTGGGTGACTAAACCTTCACTGTATTGATTACCGAGCAACAAAAATACATATAGTGCAGGAAGATTATTGCAAATATGCTGCCAATGCGTGATTTTATTGTATGATTAACGTACTTCAGTTATAGGGCACAGTGACACGGATGCTCTGTATATCTTTCCATTACTGGGAATGTGAGCAATAAGGCTGTGAAGTCGAAGGTGTGTGCAGTTTACTTTGTTATTTGTTAATTATTATAGGGTGATGTGGCAGAACAGGACTGCTTCACACCTAGGATTGGTGATTGAAGTCTTTCTCGGCTGTGGGGGTTGCATGATTTTTGCAGGTCACGCGATTTCCCCACATGCTTCTGGAAGACTTGACGTATTTTTTTGCAAAATTTAGCCGGGCTTCAATGTTGGTTGAAATTTCGACACAATTCCAAAAGGTATGTTTGACGCAAAAAAAAAACACTGCACGTCACCCAAAGAACACCACCGTGAAGCATGGTGGTGGCAGCATCGTACTTTGGGGATGTTTTTCTGGGGCTTCACTCAAGCTGGAGAGAATTAGCAACAGTTCCAGTTTTGCCCCCAAACCTTCAGGCGTCTGCTAGGAAGAGGAATTTCACCTTTCAGCACAACAATGACCCCAAGCATACATCCAAATCAACAAAAAGATGGCTTCACCAGAAGAAAATTAAAGTTTTGGATCAGCCCAGCCAGAGCCCAGACCTAAATCCAATTGTAAATCTGTGGGGAGACCTGAAGATGGCTGTGCACAGGAGATGCCCTCACAATTTGACAGATTTGGAGAGCTTTTGCAAGGAAGAGAGGGCAAATATTGCCATGTCAAGATGTGGCATGCTGATGGATTCCTACCCAAGAAGACTGAATGCTGTAATTAAATCAGAGACAGTTTCTTTCCACAAGCCATCAGGATTCTAAAGGAACAGTGATCAGTTATGCACTATCTACTGTATGCTATCTCCATTCCCCATCCTCAACATCATACTGTGTCGCTACTCAGATTCCTACTTTTGCACATTAACTCTTTGCACTATGATTACTATTTACATTACAATCAACTGCATTTTTGCACTCAAGTACTTACCCCATATCCCACTAACAGCAATGTGGGGAAGCAATTAAAAAGGTTAACAGGATATTGGGTTACATCTCCTGGTGTGTGAGGTTTAAGTTAAGGGAGGTAATGTTAATTAGGACCCCGCCTAGAATACTGTGTGCAGTTCTGGTCAGCTTACCTTAAAAAGGACATTGCTGCCTTAGAAAGGGTTCAACACAGGGCTACAAAAATGATTCCTGGGCTAAAAGGAATGTTTTATGAGGAAAGGTTAGCTGAACTCAATCTGTTCAGCCTTGAGCAAAGGAGACTAAGGGGGGGCATGATCCAGGTATATAAGATTCTAACAGGTCTGGATGCTGTCCAATTAAATAGTTACTTCATCATTAGTTCAAATAAGAGAACTTGTGGGCATAGTTGGAAATTAGTGGGAGAACATTTGAAACTGGAGTTGAGAAAAAACTTCTTTACACAGCGGGTAGTTAGAGTATGGAATAGTCTTCCTGATAGTGTAGTGCAAGCTAAATCCTTAGGTTCCTTTAAATCAGAGCTAGTCAAGATTTTAACATCTCTGAGCTACTCGTGGAAGGCTCCCCAAACGAGCTTGATGGGCCGAATGGCCTCCTCTCGTTTGTAAATTTCTTATGTAAAAAAATTCTACACTCAACGTGGATGAACCTCACAAGCTCAGTGTCTGGTAGAATTTAAAGCAGAATGCTCTAAAGGGACATACTTACATAACATCTACACATGGAGATGTCCAACGGCCTCTAGGTTTGTCATAGGGAGGCCAGGACCTGCTGGCAACCTGCGAAAAAAGATTAATGACTGTCAGTCAGTCATCAGGCGGAGAGCTGGCTCTCAAGGTCACATGGCCTGGGGACACAGCGCAGCTCAGCGCAGGAGCGGATGTGGCTCTAAGCGCCAACGCGGATACAAGTGGAAGACAAAGTTATAAATAATAAATAAAAAATAGAGTGTAACGCGAAGCCGACGCCGGCCGGATAAACTGAACTGCTGCGCTGCGGGAATCCATGGTCGGCTCGTTAACGGAGGGGCAGGTGCCTTTCACGCTCGTCGTTTGGATTTTCCGACAGGCGTCTGTGGTGCCAAACCGCACATTTGCTGCGTCTGGTGCATTACAACCATGGGGTGGGGGCCGGAGCCAGGCCAGGCCCTGGCGACAGGTGGATGGGACCGTTGGCAGTCGTTTGGGGCTCCAGCGGTAAAAATAAATATAAATATAGTGAGCAAGGCAGAAAAATATGAACGGAAATGCTTCCCTAAAGGAATTATTACTGACAAAATAAGTGCGGTGAGTGATAGTTATGTGTTACTATTCACTCTGAACAGGGCTGCTCCCCTTTATTCATATGACAGCCAGGGGGAGCAGAGGCACAGGAAGGAAAATTATTATAAGGCTAGAAAAGGTGGCAACTATTTTATAGGTCAGTAAGAGAAAGCCCTGAAAGACCTTGTATTATAGATAAAAACGTCTTAATACCCAAGCGATGAGGGCTGGAGTGGGAAATAGGACAGCTTACACATCCGAAGCGAGTTGTCCCTCATCTTGGGCAGAACCACTGCCATTCCCCTTCAAAAACAACTCAGACCTCAAAATCTGCCAAATAATCACTATCTGTGGCATCATGAAAACTTCCCCTTAATTTCATTCTAAGTAAGCTTAATGGGTCGGCGACGCAAGCGCCATATTTCCGGGAGGTAAGACAGGCCACGATATCCGGAATGCAGAGAAAAGCATGTTTTAGAAGGAGAATCTGCAGGAGATGCGGGATGCCGCGCGCGGTACCAGCGGTCGCGTGGCGGCTAGCAGTGCGGGACGCCGCGCGCGGTACCAGCGGTCACGTGGCGGTTAGCTGCTTACATAAACATGTCCGCCCTGATACGTCGCCTGAAGCCCAGTTTCTCAAACTATCTGGCCTATCAGGTCTGCGGCGATTATGAGTCCATCTTCTGAGCCGGATATTATTCTTCATTAATCCAAGGTTATTTTCTAACCCTGCATCCATAATCCCTTTTTTATTTCGCATCTTATCTCTGACGAAAAGTATAATTCTGCTGGCGTGACCTTTCCATGCGTCATGGTGAGGTAGTGGTGGCAGCTTCAGGAAATTCCCAAAACGTTTGTCATCAAAGAGGCAATGCCACCACTGTACATTTAATCTTCTCCGTTAGTTTTAATTGTTATCTTTGTATTTTAATGAATGGGCATATCCATTGAAAAAAGTGTTTGGCAGTATACTCTAGAGAAAAGAATTAGCTGGATCCCGAATTTCCAAGAGTGTAATTATCCCTGATATCTAGAGACCTGGTTTAATTTTTGTGTTACATAACTACGAGATATCCAACTGTCCTCTACTTTATCTTTAAAGAGCGAACTTTACCGAGTCACGGTGGGGATGCCGAACACACGACCACAGATGGAGACTGGCTACGGTGAGCATATGCCATTGCGCCATCTAGTGGCCACAGAGGCGCCCGACCCGAAAACTTGCCTCGTTTTTAATTGCAAAGACCTTTGTAATCATATCCAGCATGATTGTAATCGGCTGGGTGCTTTACTATGCAAGGTAGCACATCTGAAAACAGTACGAAAGGCGTCATAAGCAGGGGTCAGAGGAGGGGGAGCCCTGCTGATTCCTGAACGAGCCGCCCAGCACTTTAACGTTTTAGTTATCTCATGTACTTATGATCACAGTCTTAAAGATTAAATTTACTGAATTGTCGGCATGATCTGTTACTACGTACCAAAAGCGGCCTTTATGTAGGGTGACCAGATAATCCATGTCATCCCGGACACTTTCAGAACAACCATTTCAATTAAAAGGACCTGGATGTTAATGCGAAATGGCATGGATGAGTCTTTCAATCAAGGAAACAAACCAGTTAAAGCACTAGAAGAACGGAACTATTTAGCCAAACACAGAATCCTTTCAGGTTTGAAGTAGTTTGTAAAACCCGAAGTAGCTCAAAGTGTCCGGCATGACAGGGATTATCTGCATGGTTACCCTACCTTTATGTTGTCGTTCCCCAGCCAAGCAAAATAGACTTAAAGTGTGATCAAAGACTTGTTTTTATGTGAATTGATTGCACAGATTGCGTGGTTAAACTAACTTTTAAAAAATAACATGTAAAAGAAACTTAAAATGCGTCGAAATGGCTTATCACTACAGTTAATTAATATTCTTATTTATTCATTCGTAAAGTCGTGGTGAGATTGCATGAAGTTATTCACGGATCGCCTCCTACACGGATCTTAGCCCTAGCAGAAATAAGTCAAAATACAAAAACATGGGACAGAAACCAAGGCGCCGTGCAGGACCGTGTAACCCACCGGATAAATCAGAGCGACTCGTCAGAATTAATATTAAAGCCGATGGAGAAAACATGATTTTTAGCGCAAAACCAGTAAACTGACAATCTTTGACCATATTTTGTGACATTAAGAGCAGAAGGTTAGTGTTGGGGGAGGCGGAGATGGGCCCCAAACCCCGATTATAAGATGTTACCGGAGTACTTACACCTTGTGGAGGCCGGGAGGCGCACGGACTTACCGAGCCTAGCATGCAGTTCGGGCGAAAACAGAACGCTAATAATAACCCGGGCCACCTGGTGTTCGTCTGCAAATAAGCACTGTGATGGATGGGAGGTAAAGGCAAAGTAAATGCAGGCAAAATATAAAACTCAGGCACATACGGACGCGCACTGCATTCACCAAAGGAAAAAAAATGCACACCTTACCTCGTAATTACGAGAGAAAGATCTACTTGTAATTACTTGTAATTAATAATCTTTTTTCAAAATTACGAGATCTTTTTTTTTCTTTGGTGAACACAATGCGCTTCCATAGGGCACAAACCACTCACTCACCTAATGGGGCGCTCCGGAGCAGCCGACGGGACAGGTCGTTCGTGGCCGACTGATGGATGGATTTACTGCAAAAAGCCGTTTACGAGAGCAACTAGCGTTCGCGTTAATGGGGATTCTCTCACGCCGGGAAATGTATTTTTGGAGGGACTCGTTTTATCTCGAGAACCTGGGTTGTGTTTCTAATACGCAGGGGTGCCTTGAGGCTGCCTTAGACTACCCAACCTTGGAGTTGGGGGGTGGGGAGGTGGCTTGGCGTTTATCCGAAGGAACATGGGGCACAGAGCAGGAGAACACCCTGGATGAGGTGCTGATCCAGCACAGGGCACACACGTGGACAACTGGGAGACTTCCCTTTACTTACCCATCTTTGGTCAAGTAGTCATGCATGCAGTAGTGTAGGTATGAAATACTTAATTATGTAAAACAAGGAGTTCCAGCAGCATCACTGACAACTGGGAGTGTGTTAATACACATAAGGAAGTCCTTGTGGTTTGACAGGCTGTGTTGAATGAGCGTATCAAATGCAGCCATCTTCTCTTCTAAGGAAGTAAAATATGCATAAACAAATGATAAAAATCCCGAACACTGTATACCACCATCCCTTGAGATTTAACGTGTGGACATTTCAGCCCTAACACAGTAATAGGACAAAAAATTCAATTCCAATAGGGTTTAATTCAACATTCAGTATAAGTACACAACACTCAGATTCATATTTTACCAGAAAATATCTATGTCTGGAAGACAGAACTTTTATTAGTCACACCATAATAGATATTATTACAAGTTTTAATAAAAACTTCAAGCCATTAGGAAGCTCATTAACAATGTATAGTCCAGAGCCATGCTGGGTCCGAGGCCCTGTAGTGTGGTTTGGAGACCCTCTAAGAACATTCACACTACCCAAATAACCAACATCTCATGGACTTAGGGCATGCTGACCTCACTTCCTGCGAAAATACATAAGGAATGGGTATAAGGTAAACATTACAGTAGTAACAGGCTTCATATGCTTATTTAATAGTTAACATAGTGAGGGACTGGAACAGGAAGAACCAACACTGAACTGTCAAACACCAGTAGCACATCCCAGCCATCTGAAACGCGAGCACTTGGGGGTAGGGGCGGGCCAGTGGCTGTCCTCAGCCCCTCCCACAGCACGAACACTCCACCCGTCATTTGGAGTTTGAAGTTCACATTCTGCCCTTTCCTGTTAGACGCATGGGCACCTGCTGGGGGTTCACGGGGGAACAGTGGGGGGCATTTACCCGGGGTCTGAAGGAAGACCGGCAGGAAGACAACGTCTAGACATCTGCTCCAGAGTCTCCTCCCCGTGGGAAAACAAAATCACATTTCTCTGCTTCTGAGGAGAGAGTCCAGACTGGGAGCCTGTAAGGCTGGAGTCCATTACATTTTTTTCTTATTTTGCTTCCAACACTGAGGGTGAGAGCTTGACTGTCTTCATAGTCTTGGGGGGGGCGGGGGGGGGGGGGGG
>JAODKM010000002.1:26540068-26553356 GCA_026780845.1 Petrocephalus sullivani | reverse complement strand
CTAGACAGGCAGCCAGACAGACAAGCAGGCAGGTAGACAGACAGGCAGTCAGGCAGGCATGTAGACAGACAGGCAGGCAGACAGACAAGCAGGCAGGTAGACAGTCAGGCATGTAGACAGACAAACAGGCAGGCAGGTAGACAGACAGGCAGACAGCTTTCAGAGTCACAGGATTGGTGTGATCCATTTGCTTGTTTGTTTGGGGTTCATTCTCACTCATGTATCCTGGAAGCATAAAATGATATACATATAGTTTCACAAAATATGTATGTCCTACTTTTTTTTCCCTAAATCATTGGATTGTTCGAGCATAAAATGAATGTGTAGTTTGATCTCCTGTAATTGAAAAGTAATTAATGTGAGCATTGAAAAATCCTGGGCTGTGAAATATAGATTTATGAGAAGACGGCCCCAGGCGTCGTGCGAGGGAAACGGCGCTTTGCTCCAACTCCTTTTCCATTCTACATTTTTAAAGATTTTGACAGCGATCTGTAGGCTGCGTCTGGGCCAGGAAGCCAGGGCTGGTGCGTCGCGTGCGCTTTGTTCCGCTAAAGAAATGCAATTTAGGTGCGATGTAGGAGAAGCGGCCCGGCGTCCACCACTAAAAGCTAATAAAGCCTCTGACAAGCCGGCCTATATTTTGATTATAGATATGTGCTTGCCAGCCATGGCAATAAGGAAGGTATAAGGATGTAATAGCTTCTCTTTTGTGCACATAGGGAATGCTATTACTGTGCTCAATAACTATGTGTTACTTTTTGTCTTTCTCTGAATGCCGTTTGGGGAGAGGCGCTTTGAAAATCGGTTGAAAAGAGACATGTGATTCAGGCCTGGAGTCAGAGATGTTTAAATCATCTGGACACTGTGTGGGACCCATGTGCTCCTGCCAGGTTTTGCTGGAGCTGCTCTGGTGGCCGTGACCGGCCGCTTTTCCAGGTCGCTCCAGCCGGACGCTCCGTTGGCCTCCTTGGTTAGCCAGGCCGTGGTGCATCCTCCCGTTTCACACAGACACATGCCTCACATTTTTTTCCCATGTCGGAGGGGGTCTGAGGCTGCACTCACTTAATGCCACGGCCCCCTAGCCACGCTGAGGGGGTGTCCCTAACACCTCCGTTACTAGACCCACTCGTCGGCTCCATACTCAGGACGTCGAAGACGTGGTAGGGATGAGGTCGGGAGTGCCGTCTGCGTCGAGATGCATTGTCAGGAGTGTAAGCCTCTGAAAGTTTTATCCGGCTCCCCTTTTACTCCGTGTGGCACCCTGGGATACATCTCTGCTATCCGGGGGGAGGTGAGGAGATGTGTGGGAACCTTTGAACACATCAGTAAGATCCTTCAAACCGACTCTGGAGCTGATTTAAGGGCGTAATGAGGGGCGGTGGGACGTGGGGGGCGCCGACACCGAGTGCTGTCAGAGCACGAGTGCCTCCACACCAGATGTCCACGTGCCGCTGGGACCCGGGTCCCCGGAACCTTCCACCTGGTTATAGTGCTGAGCTGCCGAGCTTATTAGTAAGGAAAGAATCAATATTCACATGCTTTGCGTGGGCCGTCCGGGGAGGCCGCGCTTTGATTTAGCGTGATTATCCGTGGGTCTCCAGCTGACAGCGGCCCGTTAAACAGCCCTGCTGCGGGCCCCCACTCCGCCAAGGACCCCCACCCCGCACACCAGGCGGGTCACTTCATTAATGCAAAGTGCTCCCCTCCCGCAGAAAGCGGGAGGCAGCCGTTGTCCTCTTGTTGTCAAGAGAACAGAGGGCAGGGAGGGGGGGCAGGGGAGGCTGGATCAGCACAAACGGAGTTTTGACGTGTGTAAAAAAAAAAAGCGCACTGCATCTTCCAACCTGCAATGTGACTGAGTCACGGACACGCAGGCATACACAGACACGCAGGCATACACAGACACGGAACACGGGCATACACGGACACGCAGGCAGACACGGACATGCAGGCATACACAGACACACAGGCATACATGGACACGGAACACAGGCATACACAGACATGCAGGCATACATGGACACGGAACACAGGCATACACGGACATGCAGGCAGACACGGACATGCAGGCATACACAGACACGCAGGCAGACACGGACATGCAGGCATGCACAGACACAGCACGCAGGCACGGCATGCAGACATACACGGACACGGCACACAGGCATACACTGACATGCAGGCAGAAACGGCATGCAGGTATACACGGACATGCAGGCATACACGGACACGGCACGCAGGCATACACGGACAGGGCACGCAGGTATACACGAACAGGGCACGCAGGTATACATGGACACGGCACGCAGGCATACACAGACACTGCATGCAGGTACACATGGACACGGCACACAGGCATACACTGACACGCAGGCAGAAACGGCACGCAGGTATACACGGACACGCAGGCATACACGGACACGGCACGCAGGCATACACGGACACGGCATGCAGGCACATGCAAGCGTGCAGGTATTACAGATCCACAAATACATACAGGTGTCACAGACATATACCATATGCATGCAGACATGCAGATATTACAGATACATATACACATATGCATGTGTGCACAGTCCTTCAGAGATACAAGGCCCACACACAATGCAAGTACAGACACAGAAACAGGTACTACATACAGACGCATGCATACCTGCAGGTATAGCAAACACAGGCATGCCGGTATCACAGACATATGCAGGTAAGAATCACAGACACAGACATGCAGGTATCACAGACATATGCAGGTTAGGATCACAGACACAGGCATGCAGGTATCACAGACGTATGCAGGTATCACAGACATATGTAGATAAGAATCACAGACATCTAGGTATCACAGACATATGCAGGTTATGATCACAGACACAGGCATGCAGCTATCACATGATATCCACACATTCCTTAACATATACAGGACCCACACGTGCATGCAGGTATACACTCTCGCACACATGGCACGCACTGTCTGTCACACACATTCATGCACTTGCGTCTCTCCATGGAGACCCCGCACCGGTTCTCATTCTCGCATGATTAATGATCCCTAACAGATCCCTAAGCTGAATGAGGAACAAGAGATGTTGGAGCAGCCCGCGCCAGTCCTGAGGGGAGTTTCCAACACACACACGTACGTGCACACACACACGCACGCACACGCTGATAAGCTGACATGGCGCGCGACAAACTCACAAACACGGCAGCACAACACGGCGCCCGTTAGCGAGAAGCCCGACTGCGCGAGCGCTCACCGTGACGCTGGACAGCTCGCCAGCAGATGCGCTCATTATGGAGAGAGGCGGTGTGCAGCAGCGCAGCTGGAAGGGCACCCTGCCGCATTCATAGGCAAACGCGCACACGGGCATGTGTGTCGCTACACCGCACCCCCACACACACCCAGTGGTGTCCACACACTCCTTCCTCCTCATCCTCGGCTCAGTGATTAAAGTTTTTATTTAGAAAATGTGCATAAACATGTCTGTCCACACGGAGGCGTCGCTCTGGCAGGCTGTCTCGCCCTCGCCAACGCTAACGCCATCCAACCCGACGGTTGCTAAGGGTTTTCTCCGTGGAAACCTCACTCCCAAAATTGATTGGATACATTCCGAAGCACTAGGGACACCCTGATATTTTCCACCAGTCAATGTTTTAAAGCAGTTTAATGTGCTACAGGAAGTCTGACTGTAGTCCAAAATCACCTGGAAATGCCAAATGTATGGGTGCCTGATTTCGCTCCTTTTTCCAAAACTTAAAGTTTCGTACATCTAATATGACTGTGTGTTAGTGCTACTGCTATGTTTCTTTCAGAGAGACACGATCGTCTGCGATCATTAGGGGGAGAACTGATGTAGGGTCTTTTAAGGGTCACGCCGGCGCTGACTTAAGCTTGGGATGCTGGTTTTAATGAAGCACCCAGAACTGACGGCTAATTAGCGGTGTGTGTCCATAAATCCGGCAGGGAGAGGTCGCGGCACTCTTTCTGGTTATGTGCCTAACCCCTCCTCCCCCACCCCCATTTCCACTGAAGCAGAACGCGAACAAGATGAAAGTGTTTAAAAATCTCCCCTGCTTGAGCAGACAGCGGCGGCCCCCAGTGGCTGACATTAGCATGTGACCTTAGCAAAGGCAGAGAGGTGCAGAGAGATACTTTGGCTCCTTTGGATACCTTGGAAGCACTTTGACCACCGCCTGGCACTGCTGATGCCTGGTCCCGTCCATCCTGGTGGTGGGTTGGGGCAGCAGAAGAACAACAAATACTGCTGACCCACCATGAAAGTGCCATCTCCTGGGCGGAGGGTCCGGCGTCTCCAGGGAGACTGCGCTTCTCCAACATATTCCTGGAGGGTATCAATCAGAGCCAGGACTCTTACTCTCATTTTGAATTTTTCACTTTTATTGGTTGCCGTTAATGAGCTTGTTCAACATCTGCTGCCCTAAATAACTCATAAACCGCTGCAAGTGTGCCTGTATTACCAGCATGCACCTGCACGCACACTCCCCTGAAACACCGTCCTCAGTCGGCCCTATTGCCTCACATGGACTTTAAATTTCCATTTGGTGAGATCATTCCTGTCCCCCAAAACAGGGGCAGGTTCACCACCCCCATGTATGCAGCGAGTCACCTGAGGTGGTAATGGCTGTCCCAAAACCGCACCCTGCCCTGGTCAGGGAGGCGGGCTTTTACATCTTCATCCCAGTAGAGAGCCTTCCTAGTAAACTCGGACCCGGGGCCGAGGGGAATTTCAGGGAGGGTACCCGGACCATTCCTGTGCCCCCTACACCTACAAGGGGGAGGCTGCACCCCCCCCCCGCCCCCCCGCCCAGTTAAAAGCTCCTCTTGCAGAGTGTCCATTTGGCAGACTTTCCAAACACTGCGGTCGGGCAGGACCCCATGCAAGCCAGCGCCCTTTCATCAGAGGGGGGCACCCTGCACATGGCTAGTGGGACGGGAATTGGCGAGACCTGTGTTCAGTTCAATTCAGTTTATTTTTATATAGCGCCCTTCACAACAGAGTTGTCCCAGGGCGCTTTACATGGGTGTGTTAGAATACACACCCATGAATGTTCTGGTCCTG
Source organism: Petrocephalus sullivani (assembly GCA_026780845.1). Lineage (NCBI taxonomy): Eukaryota > Metazoa > Chordata > Actinopteri > Osteoglossiformes > Mormyridae > Petrocephalus > Petrocephalus sullivani. Next base: position 26,548,281 of record JAODKM010000002.1, on the reverse strand, counting down.
GTCATCGCAGTAGCAGGAAACCTGCCAAATTCAATTTAATTCAATTTATTTGACTATAGTGCCTTTCAGAACAGTGCCCCCAGGGTGCATCCTTTAGACAGAATTTACCATTTAGACCCACCTGTCACAAGTGCACATCTTTAATCGCTCTGCCACCGGCTGATCACAGTTGCTGTCGTAATAAAAGGTGTTATCGGGATCAGCGCGGCCCTGCGCATTGGTATAAGGGATCGGCGCGGCCCTGCGCATTGGTATAAGGGCTAAAACAGGACTCCACACTGCATCCCAGCGCCGGAAATAGCCGAGGATATGGAGGATCACTAAAAGAGCGACCTCATCTTCCTGCCGGTGGGTGGACATCGTGGCACCACCGTGCCCCCCCCCCCTCCCCGGCCAGCGCCTCGTCAGTGACGCCATGGCTGCGTCAGGCTCCACATGTTTAGACAGCTCGGTGACGCCCGATTAAAGGTGAACAGATTTAACCCTAAGTGCAGGGTTGCCACGGTGATGTGTGTGCGTGGTAATGCCCCCCACATCTCGAGAGTGTCGGGCACGCCTGCCACCTGTGAGAAGCCATCAGCAATGTCCTGGATTTAGAAGCACATTCCTTTGTTTTTTCCATGGAATGTCACGCCTCCCCGCCAGCCTCTCCCTGGGGGGGGATGGGGGGGTGTTGCAGGGATTTGGAGATGTATGGACACTCGGAGGGGATGAGCACGGGGTAGGTAGCATGGGACCTGGCCTCCACACCCACCGTGCTAACACACACACACACACACACACATGCACTGTCTGAGAGGTTTTTGCTATCGGTTTGGAGATGATTTAGCCTACCCTAGAAATTAGATTTCCCTGCACAGCCTTTTATCAGAAATACTGAAACAGCTTAAAGTCTTTAAATCCCCCCCCACCCAGTTTTAGTGACAGAGGACCAGAAAACTCTGTGGACTTGAATCTATAACCTCCTGGAACCTATGAGCTCCTGGCCACTTCTCCCATTCAAGTTTCCATTCGCGACTCGCAGACAGCACTGAGTGCTGGCCAGTAGTGACGGGGGGAGGTGTTCGACACGTCTGCACCCCCATCTGTCTGCCCTCCCCGGATGGTGGGTATATTGCTCAGCAAGGCAGCCCAGAAGACAGCAGGGACAGCAGAACCCCCACGGCCCTCCCTCTCCTACCCTGCCCCCTGGCTATGCCACATGCCAGCACCACAGACAAAAATGGCACCTTTTACAGGCCGTTTCTGCCGCTTCCCTTCCAGATCAGATGTTGATGCCATGAAATTAGCATCTCAGGTGCTAAACTGTCACGCTAAAAGGATCAGGGCCGTTAACGGCAGGAACTCTTTACTGGGAGCGCCCAGGCTTATATCAGCGCAACATTGCAGAGGGATGGGGCCTCATTTTCATATTTAATACCGCGTAAATGTCCTCGTGGGATGGGGGGTGACTGAGGAGCTTCTTGGATGCTGCCTGCCCGGTGTTTATTTTTACCGCGAAGCCACTGTGCTGCTCCAGTTTGAGGCGGACTGTCGGCGGGTCCAAACAGTGGGTGAGTGAGGAGAGTGCGTGGACGAGCCGCGCAGACGGGCCGGCGCGGTGCGAGCGAGGGCACTGTCACGGCGGCCCCCATCAGCCGCGCCTCAAGCCTTTCTGACACATCCATCCACAAGGAGGAGCTGTAACTTTGGCTGGTCCATTTCGATCTGGGCTTCAATCACTCAAGCACTCGACTCCCTCTGACAGTGTCACGCCAGCGCGGGGCACCAGCCCGCCGTGAGAGCCGGTCCGCCACAGGGACATTCTGCACTCGGAGCTCTTCTTGTGTTTCTGCTGATGCTGTTTGTTTGGATTCGACAGAGCGAGGGGGGGGGGGGCAGATAGTGAGCCGCCAAGTCAGTGCCGTCTCCCTTCCGCCGCCTCTGACGGTCTCTCTGCACGATGTCAGTCACTCACAGAATCAAAAAGTCAAGCCCACAAATCAGCAGCTTGGCCTTTGTTTGTGGGTCAATCCAGAGCCAGGCCAGGGCGGGGGGGACATGCCTCCTCCATTTCCACCATATTTAAAGGATCACAGGGTCACTGGGCTGTCAGTGGGGCTTTCAGATGGGATCTTACAGAAGCTGTGCACCAGCCGATCAGGGAAAGCTGGCAGCATTGATCCATAAGATCTCTGGCTGGATCTCTGTGTCCAGGACAGATCCCTGTGTGTGTATGTGTGTGTGTGTGTGTGTTCTAGGCTCAGCGCTGGTTCCCACTCTGACATCTCCCCCCGCCCACCTCACTCTGGCCCGCCGCCCGATTCCCAGACGGGCTCTTCAAACCCCACGTCTCAAAGTGTTAGGACGTCCGTCACTCCCGGTCAGCTTCACTCAGTCTGACTGCTTGCGGGGGGTGAAAACCCACTCTATCCACCTGGGGTGGCTGCGGGGGGGGGGGGGGGGGCGCCCGGCCCCCCGCCTCCCGGGCTCCGGCGGGGGGGGGCGTTGCACAAGCCCGGGGCGGCCCCCGGCCGCCCCGGCGGCGGCCCGCGGACCCACCCCCCCCCGCCCGGCCCCCCCGGTCAGCTCCCCTCGGTCTGCCTGCTGGCGGGGGGGGAAACCCCCCTCTATCCACCTGGGGGGGCTGCGGGGGGGGGGGGCTCTGCCCTCAGCCCAAACCACCGGCCTTTCAGGTCCGACTGTGTCTCTCTAAACCGATTCACAATGACCTTCCTGCAGAGCAGCATCGTGTTTAGTCTCCTACAAATGATGAACAGGCCAGGACGGGCATTGAACCCCCCCCCCACCCCCCACAGACTGATTGGATGGCCTCTTGACCATACATGATGTCATCACAATCACATGTTTCCTCATGACTGTGCAGTTTTGTTTTTGGTGGTTGGGGGTATCTTCAGAAAGCCCCCCCCCATGGCCATCTGAGATGACGCATGGGAGGGGGCACAGGATAAAGGACAAAGGAGTGACACATTCACTATATCGGCACAAAAGGATGCTCCGGATCTGCAACTGAGCGGATCGTGGGGGGGTGGGGGGTTGGACTGGGCAGTTGGCATGGAGATGCCCCTGGCGAGAGCCACGCTGCCAGCTGGGACAGCCGTTAGCAGCGGGCAGCGCGAGAACCCCTGCCTCTGGGGATGTGACCTCCGGCTGCCTCTCAGTGGCTGGGGCCCGTGGGGGTGTCGCGGCCGCGCTGGCCCGAGCACCTCCCGCAGGACATCTCTCCAAAGGGACATCGGCAGCACGCAAAGAAAACACACACGCGTTAATTAGCCGTGATCCTGTATATGTCTGTGGACTGCTACAACGAAATGATGGCTGATTAAATCCCCAAGAGGAGTGTGGAGGAGCGTGATGGTAATTAGAGAGGGCGCAGTCCTAAGTGGGGTTCTGGGTTAGCAAGCCGCCCCGCGCTGCAGCTGCCAGCTAACCCGGTGCTGCTTCCCCTGAATGTAATTTACAATGTAATTACAAAGCCATTTGGAATATCATTTCAAATAAAATGAGTGCCAGTTACCACCTAAATCTGCAATACTGCCCTACAAAGGCAAAACACAGTAACTGCATATTTCAACAAAATTAAGTTATGGACAAAATCAGGTCTCGTTCATTCCTTTTTATCTTTGTTTTAAATATCTTAGTTCAGCTATCCCTAGAGGGCAGTGGTGTGTGGCTCAGTGAGTGAGGCCTCTGTACCTGATTGGGAGGTGGACGGTTTGAAATCCATGTTTGGTTGATATTCACATTTCTGTTGGGCCCTTGAGGTATAACGCTATCGGGCAGCGTCAGATGGGTAAGCAGGAGCGCAGACATACAGCTGTTACTGACGGTAAAGTTAGCAAAGTGCATATCAGCTGGAAACGGGAAAGCCGTGGTCATGTAGGCTCCGTCTGCCGTCATCCAGTTTGCTGAGACGCGGTGACCTCAGTGTTTTCAGCAGTGGGGGTCTTATCTTGAGACCACATTGTGCCCGAATGGGAGCCAAAATGTTAACAGATTTAGTGTTCTTTAGGTGGAATTACGCACTGTTGCATACATCATAATGCTTTTTTAAAATGCATTACTACTTACTTACACTACTACTTACATTACTTACGTGGAGGCTGACAAGTTTTAAAACCATTCAACAGATTTTTTTCTTAGATGCAAATGTACTTAAATGTTACTGAGAAAGTAAAATAATGCAGCACATGCAAAAAGTATAATAAAAGAAAGAAAAAATCATTCTTTTATTTCATATAAATATGTGCATCATTGTTTAGAGTACGTGAACATCTTTTCAATAATAGAGTCATTTGGAATTACATACATGAAAATATATCTGTAGTATGGGTGCTCTCTACCAAAAGAAAACCTAAAATCGAATTCTGAATTTTCAGGTCTTGGTCTTGTTTTGGTCTTGATTAACAGTCTAGTCTTGATCGTGTCTTGATCTCGAAAGATATGGTCTTGGACACATCAATGAGTGAAAATCTTGATATATATACATATATAATACATATATTTCATATATGTACATACATACATACGTACGTTTATACACCTGCAAATGGCCTTCTGTGCATTCACAGGCACTTTGTAGTTTGTAGTTTCTAATGAGCCATTATTGTAATTTAGCTGATTTCCATGAGTAGGTAGTGTTTGTTTGTTAAGAATGTGGACCTGGGCTTATTGTTCCCAGGACCAAGGAGGGGCCCAGTCATTGAACCCTAAATCACGGTACATTCCTTGAATTGTTCCCAGGATATATTTCACTATACAAACAATTGAATATGTATTTCTCTGAATAAAAGCTAAAACAATATTTTTCCATATATAAGATGCAGTTTTCTGGTTATCCACAACCGGGGAAAGAACGCAGAAGGTCCATGTTTTAGTTAGAAACATCTGTCTTCACCTCAGAAGCCGCCAAGTCTTGGTGAAACCCCTCAGTACCATCGCCATGGCCCGAAGCTCCATAAACCATGACAATGAATCTCTTCGCTGATGAATGTTTCTTGGAGAGAAGGAGATAATTTAATGAAGAACCAATTAGAAAATAGGGCTCTTGACCACACGTTTAAATTAACATTAAGGTTTAGTTATTGCTTTTGGATGAATTATTCCACTTTTAATGCCAGAAGATGCCATAACCCCTGAATAGGAAGACTGCTGGAGGGAGAGGAGTCCTACAATGTCCAGGATGGAGCTTATTAGGGCTGTGGGGAAGATGCCTGAGATATTGAACAGAATGATTCAACCTGCCTTCGCCATTCGAGGCTGTAACGCTGCTCGTAATTGTGTTATGTCCATGCTCAGCAACATTTATTGTCGGACATTGATTTTTATATATTTTTTAAATTCCAATTCCGGTAATAAAAATCCAGTTGTTTCTACAAGAGCCTGAATAAATTCAATTTTATGTACTTTATAAATTCAGCACTTCTGCGGTTCATCAGACATGTTTCCACTTAAGCGCTGGGTTCTTCCACATTATCCCGGTCCCAGGACGTTTCAGTTATTTTTGCCCGACAAGTGAACCCAGCGCGGCCGAGTCAAGTCGCGTCATACTGTAAAGTCACGAAGCCGCGGGGCAGTGTGACACCATCCCGTTCAAACACCTGAGGTTTTCCTTGATTTTTAACTGAAAGACTTTAAATGTCACTTAATGAAAATTCATGGACAGTATAATGATGTCAAACACGGTTTATTTATGCATGTGACGCGGCGCCAAGTAGCCGTGATGCAGGCGCTGTTTCGCCGGCTGGCTCTGATAATGAGGATCATGTATGCTGAACATGCGCTCAGGCTGAAAGGCTCTTTCAGGCCAGGAATATATTTACACGAATAAATTTATCTTCACACTAAGTCAATAAACTGGCCCTTGTTTGAACTAAACAGACCATATGTACCGGAAAGGCCTGAAGTGAGATTCATGGACTCCAGTTTCCAAGAGCTGTATTCATCATCAGTGTTTTCTTTCTAAATAGTAACAGACTGGTTGCTTCCCTGAGGTTTAATACAATTCAGGGTTACATATATGTCACATCCATCCATCCATCCATCTATCTATCTATCTATCCTGCCACTCATAAACCATTGGAGCCTGATCATCTATCAGCCTGCAGCACTGCGTGTGTGTTCCTTAGCAGAACAGCTGAAGACATGTTGGATCACTCAGGTGAGGTACAGTCCATGCCTTTGGGTGCCAGTGCAGACTGACCCAGAACAAATCCGAAACTCAGAAGTCATGCAGAACCACAGAAAAGCAAGATTAGAGTCCTCAGGCACCGGCTCCCCCGTCAGCAGGCAAATATAGGAGACTCCAGTCCGGGAGTGCCTGGATCACTAAGCTAGACGCGAGCTGAACCGGAACAGGACTGAAGCGTAGATGAACTGAGGGGCTCACGGGTGGCTTAATGCTGAAGCCCTGGCCTGTGACTGAGACTCAGCCATTCATCCCTGGTGGAACCCCATTGCTGAACCCCTGGAAACAATTCCCAGCCCACTTACCAGGTGGGACCTCGCCGCTGTACCTCTGGAAAGGTTCAGCCCACTTTCCAGGAAGGACCGTGTCGCTGTACCCCTGGAAAGGCCCAGTCCGCTTCTCAGGCAGAACCGTGTTGCTGTACCCCTGGAAAGGCCCGGCCTACTTCCCAGGCAGGACCGTGTCGCTGTAGCCCTGGAAAGGCACGGCCCACTTCTCAGGCAGGACCGTGTCGCTGTACCTCTGGAAAGGCCCGGCCCGCGTCCCAGGCAGGACCATGTCGCTGTACCCCTGGAAAGGCCCGGCCCACTTCCTAGGCAGGACCGTATTGCTGTACCCCTGGAAAGGCCCCAGCCCACTTCTGTGAAAGCTCTCAGCCATGAGAATGGCCTGAAACCACATATTGAGGAAGACACTTTGCATAATAGCATCATAGCAAGGGTCCTCAGACCATGATGTTTCCTGTCCCGCAGAGGAGGTACAGTGAGACTTTCAATCAGAGACAAGTCTGCACACACATTTATGTGTATGTAACAATTTTTTTAACTCATAAACAGTCTGTAGTCGGTTTGCACGCTACCCCAATGCTTTTGCTATAGCAAATTTTAGGTTCATAATGAACCTATATAGATTTGCTGTAAGATTCCTTGCGTAAGAGTCTGAAAGCGTGAGAGTCACGGCAGATGAGGGAGAGTTGGCAGCCCTCATAGAAAGTCAGCCATGGCACGTTCTGCTCCGGCAGTTGCCGCTCACACGCTAATGACGGGGGTGATGTTGGCGAGAGGTCCGTAATCGGTCACTTTCAGTCAGGCTCTAAAATCCAGCACTGGCCTGCAGATTAACTGACAGGGACACAATCGACTTCGGCATGAAGACTCTGCTTGCCCAAAGCCCCGATTCAGCGGGACGTGCACCAGGCAGCTCCTTCCTCTCACGCTGGGCGTCTTTATTCACTAAAAGATGTGTGTTAGCATAGCGTAGTCCGGGAACCACAGCCCCATCATCCGGCGGGCTCCTGAGCTTTCTGGCAAAACCGCAGTGGAGAATGGACTCTGAGAGCTGGCTTGGCGTATTAATAGTCACATTATAAATGTATCCCCAGCCGAGCGCAGTGCGCTGAGCCGGAGAGCGACTGTCAGCCTCGCTTAAGCAAATCAGGAGTTGCTCTTCACTTCAATTCATTTGTCTGTCTCAAATCAAGAGTGAATCTAAGGGCGGCTGCCCTCTCAGCACTTTCACGGAGGGGAACCTGAGGGGATCACGCTCCCGCATCGCTCGGGAACGTCCCAGAAAAATGCTGATACTCTGCTGCTCCATCTCGCCGGTGTTCCGGGCGAGGCTGACGATTCCCACTCCCTGATTTCCATTCAGTGCTGCCGCGCACATATAAAGTGTGTGAGAGTTTGAGTGTGTCTTCATTTTGCAGTGCTGATGTATTCAAGCCCCCTTACATACAAATAAGGCCTGTAGTGGCAGGTGGAGCCAGAAACTCCTACTCAGCGGCCTCTTTTTGGGGTTTTTTTTATTCACAATGGTCCAACTCACTTTCTCTCTCACAAATGGCGCTGGTTATCTTAAAGGTCTCAAAAGATAAGCAGCCCATGATTAACCACACTTTGGTCTAATTGGGCTAATGAGCCCCAGTAGGGTGGTGCAGCCGGAGGGGGTGTGGCCTCCTTAGGTGCTCACAGTGGGGGGGGGGGGGTGCCCTGTGGCCATGTGTTTATTTTTGCTGAATAGCCTCTAG
>JAODKM010000002.1:26508976-26524442 GCA_026780845.1 Petrocephalus sullivani | reverse complement strand
TGAGGATTGTTGGAGTGGTCTATGGTGTGTTAGCACTGTCTGAGGATTGTTGGAGTGGTCTGTGGTGTGTTAGCACTGTCTGAGGATTGTTGGAGTGGTCTTTGGTGTGTTAGCACTGTCTGAGGATTGTTGGAGTGGTCTATGGTGTGTTAGCACTGTCTGAGGATTGTTGGAGTGGTCTGTGGTGTGTTAGCACTCTCTGAAGTTTGCCGGTGTGATCTGTGGTGTATTAGTGCTGTCTGTGGATTGCTGGTGTGGAATGTTAGCGCTGTATGTGGTACATTGGCTCTGGCTGCGCATTCATGCGTTAGAGTGGCGTGTAGAATGTTACTGCATCCTGTTGAATGCATTGTCTGTTGAACAATAGTGTGATTTGGGGTGAGTTAGTACGGTGTATGAAGCACAAGCCTAGTGTGTAAATTGTCATTCATGCCTATCAAATGTTAGCATTGTCTATGGAGTATTATGTCTGTGGAATGTTACATAGTACTATCTGTGGAATGCTAGTAATGTAAACAGAATGTTAGTGCTGTCTGTGGAATGATAACATTGTCTGTGGAACATTGGTGCTGTCCGTGGAATGTCAGTCTTGTCTGTGAAATATTAGTGCTGCCTGTGGAACAGCAGTGCTGACTGCGGGATGTTATTGCTGTCTGTGGATTGCAAGAATGCCTGTGGAACGTCAGAGATATATATGTAATGTTCATGCCCTTTGTGGAATTTTAGTCCTCTCTGTGGGATATTAGTGCTGCCTGTGGAATATTTCTGTGGAATGTTAGCATAGTTTTTGGAACGTTTGTACTGTCTGTGGAATGCCAGCATTGTCTGTGGAACATTACTGCTGTGGTGTGTTGGTGATTTCGCAAAAATCTGAGCATTATCTACAGAACGTTACTGCTTCCACAGAGAGGACATTAGTTTCTGTGGTGCGTTGGTGCTGTATGCAGAGTGTTGTGTGTAAATTATTGCTGCCTGTTGAATGTTAGCATTATTTGTTGAGCATTAACATTGCTAGTGGAACGTTAATGCTGTGCGTTAGCACTGTCTACGGACTGTTAGCATTGTCTGTAGAAATTAATGGGTTGCACAGCAATAATGCTGATGCCATGTGCAGAACATTACAGCGCCTACAGAATGTAAAGAATTAGCTCTTTGGCTGGGGCATGAGCATTGTCTTTCAAGTTGTATTTACCTGAAATGGATTTTGTAAGCAGGAATATTCCCCCCGTTAGTTAGCAGGGAGAATGCAAAGTGTCTTGGCCCAGCCTAATGTGCTTTGAAACCTGATGTTAAGCAACAGGCACAGGCAGAAGGGCTTTTCCCTGCATTAACTATAGTGGTGAGAAAAAGCTATGAGATATCTTCTTTAATGGAAAACCTCTTGAGTAACTCTTGTTTTGTGGGATGTATCCATCCCATTTATTCGAGTCCTGTGTTTATTTGGTCTCGCTAGAAGTCGCCGTAGTAACGGCAGTCTGGGGAGAAACATTTGGGAGATCTGAGACATTAAAATGAGAGACATCCATCAAGTGGCCAGCAACGCCGAGGTTAGGGGAACTTTTCCATTTTCATTTTCTCCTATCAAGCTACTTTGTTTCTTCTGTGGGTTCCCGTATTCATCTTGTGCCACAGCACAAAACTGTGAGGATGCATCTCCCTGTTGCAATGTGAGGCTGCCATGTCTCACACAGATGTGGGAGGAAGCTGTCATTTCAGCAGGTACCTTACCCACACCACACCACACTTCCTGCTTACTCACAACAAACATTTATGGCATTTAGCTGACACCCTTATCCAGAGTGACTTACAGAACATTACAGGGAATACAATCTCCCTGGAGCAACTTGGGGTTAAGGGTCTTGCTTCGGGACCCATTGGTAGTGGGTGGGAATCGCACACAAACCACACACACCAAGCCACAATACACCACAAAATGAACTGCGAACAAAACTGCCGACCCAATGGGACGCTTCAATGACCGACAATCAGGCAAAATGTCATGAAAACACCCCCCCGTTTGAGCACTTCCACCTTAAAAGTCAATGTACTAACAGCCAAACTATTGTAATCCATTAATCACATCAATAATCACCTCACTATACATCTTTATGATAACCTAACCTCACTAACGGCTTCACTAATCACCTCACCTTGCCATTTGCCAAATTGCCTCATTTCACTAAGAACCACACACATTACCACACCAACCACTGCACTAACCCCTCTGCTATTTAATCCACTAATCATCACCACCACTATCACATCACTCTACACTGTGCTAATACAGTAAATACCTCACCACACTAATCACTCCACAAATAACCCAGCCTCGCTAACCACCGCAGCACTCATTCAACTAATTAATTCACCTCACCAATCCCCTTACTAATTACCTCAGGTAGTTAATTGCTAATCAATGCGCAGTTCCATTCACCTGCTAATGCCCCCGGAATTGCCTTACATGCCTGTGCACTACAGTCAATCTCTCACTTCAATAAACACCTTAATATTCGCTTCAACACAATAATCCCGGCTAATTATTTCAGCTCCTCTAAACACCTAACTTAATCGTTTGACCTGTGTAATAACTGACGACTGCAGGATTCTTCAGATCTTCTGCGGTGTTGGAGAGCTGCGGAGTGTGAAGAGGGAGTCCCAGCTCCGGTCCTGGAGGGCCAGTCTGCAGCATCGCTTTCCCGCTCAGACACACATACTAAACCTGGCAATTAGCCTGTGAGCTGAAAAAGGCGTGTCTGAGCAGGGAAATCTGCAAACTGTGCTGCAGGCTGGCCCGACTGGACAGGAACTGGAGACTCGCCCTGATGCCTGTCCCGGGCCTTTCTGTAGAACACAGAATCAGGGGGTCACGTAGGGCTGGTAAATGTTCCGGGTTGCAGCTGCTGGGGTGTTGCTCAGCAGATTAGGGCGCTGTGCCTGTGATCAGACGGTAGTTGAAAGGTTTGTATCCCCATGTCAGCAGACTAATGTCACCGTTCGGCCCTTGAACGAGGTTCTTCATCCCCCCCCCCCCCATTGCTACAAGTGCAGTCTGGCCCTGCTATCTTATAAAATACTGTACATGTCTAGGGTGACCAGATAATCCATGTTATCGCGGACACTTTAAGCTACTTCGGGTTTTACAAACTACTTTAAACCTGAAAGGCTCATGTGCTTGGTTAAATAGTTAAATAGTTCAGTTCTTTTTGTGCTTTGACTGGTTCGTTTCCTTGATTGAAAGACTCATCCAGCTGTTCCACATTAACATTAGTGGATGCATGATTATAGGAGACTGACCAATCAGCACACAGTAATATTGCAGCGCTTAAGAGAAATCCAGGTCCTCATGATTGAAATGGCATGACATGGATTATCTGGTCACCCTATACGTCGCTTTGGATAAAAACATCTGCTAAATAAATAGAATGTAAATGAATGATTATCTCAGCTTTCCCAATGAAGTCTACCTTGTTTGCTAGAGGAGGAAGCTGCCAAAATCCATGCTCCAATATAAGGTGGCCCTGTGTGAGATTCATACTGTTCCCTTCTCTGTCTGTCCTTCCATTTGAAGGGTGGGGGGTGACCCACAGCTTGGTAATGCCTGACAGCTGCCAGGAGGGACACCAAAGCAAAGAACGTCTTGCTTATACATTAATGTGCTTCATGGTGCATTTTAAATGCTCCCAAATGCAGAGGCTGGCCTTTATAGCTGTGGAAAAAAACAAACCCTCATGGTGATTTTAATGTAGTTACCCGCTGCCCAAGTTGTCCAATAAACCACTTTAGAGCAAGGAGGGAGAACTTGGAAATAGTTTCACCAAAAACCATGAATCAACTTCATAAGCGTGCCATGTGACCCCTGTGATGGGTTTATGGTCAGGAAGGAATCCAGGAATGGAGGGTGAGAGATGGGTTAAGCGTTCCTCAGTCCTCGCAAAGCGATCGCTACAACTGGGAGAGCTGCCCGCCGCGTATCCCCCAGCCGGATCCATGCTGCCCCCCCCACTCCCAGCAGGCCTTGGGAACAGCAGCGGGACGCGGACCGCGAGCGGTGTAAGCGGCAGCGCGACGCAGCTGCCAGACGCCGGTGGGAGCGCGCTCTGTATCGGCGCTCGCAAATCCCCGGCTAGCGACGGTTACACATTCATCTCACTCATCATCCCAAGCAGAACTGACTCCAGCTGTCGTCCGTCTCTGACGTTTTGAGGCATCTGTCATCTTTTAAACTAATTTGTACCAGATAACGTTCAGCTTCCGAGCTGCACTGGCAGCCGCATTGCTTTAAACAGGTTTGAAACTTTTAGAGAGCGATGTTTTCTTCACAGAGTCTTCGAGTACGCGAAGCAGACATAACGGGTTCGAGAGACAAGGAGCAGCGCGCTGAACAGACCCTGGAGCGCATCCATCTGCAGAGGAAGTCGCTGCGAGCGCCGATAACAGCCATTGTTCGATCATCTTCCTTTTTGGCCTCGCAGGCAGAGTGGGGACAGACTTCGCCGGTCCGTCTGAAAGCGCGGGGACAGAAAAAAACCCGAGCGTTTAAAAGCCGTTTAACGCGATTGGCTTCTCAGAGTTCTGCGAGCACCCCCCCACCGCCTCCCCCCTTTTAGAGCAGTGACATAAAAGTCCCTTTTTTCCCGGTCCAAGTGTTGAGCCTGAGCCTGCTTTTTCTGGGGAGTAATCCTTTTAGCGTATGGTGGATGAGTCCCCTGCGAGAGCTGGGGGGTGCCGTATGGTGCAGAGCCAGCGAGAGCGCGGGACGGGCCGGAACCCAGAGCAGGACGAGCCCCCGGTGACCCGGCGAGACGCCGAGGATGTCACAGGCCTCGGGGGGGGGGGGGGCTGGAGACAGCAGCAGGAAAAAGGGAATCGCTTAAAGGGGAAGTGGAATAAAGGATTGCATCCCGTTGTGGATGAGGGAGGTAAGGGATCCAGGTCTGGAGCAGCTTGAAGCTTAATGCCGACCCCCACTTAAATCCATGTCTCGCTAACCAGCTTCGGGAGTTAAGCGTTTAATTGAGAATTCACCAAGCAGACTCATCCCATTAGGAATTTTGAGCGGGCACCCCTTTGTGACTTCACTGAGGATATCCAGAGGAAAACCGCACTCAGTCTGCTTCAGACCATCTCACTTACCTCCCAGAAGCCCATTAGCTAAAGCCCATTACAGCACGGCACACACAGTGCACAGGTCCACCCAGCTCAAGGTGTCTAATCGATTCTTTGGGTCAAGTACCTTGCTGGGTTGGGGGGGGGGTGACCGCCCTCAGTCTGCAGCCTTTGAGCCTGTTTCCCTGCCCACCCCTCCCAGAATGGGCTGGTGCAATGCCTAGCCTCACCGGGACGTGCAGGGACGTCCTGGACACATTCTGTCCCGGCGCCTTCGAGGACTTTTAGATTAGGGAGGAGATAAATGGTGCCGTCAGGAAGGGGAACAGAGCCAGTCGCCAACGGTTATGGGGAGTGAAGCAGAAGGTGAGCGGACAGGCGGCGAGTGCGCGTGCCGCTGCTCTCCGGACATGGAGGAAGTGACCTCGCCCGGTGCTGGGGTCAAGGAGACAGAGCGTGTGAAGTGGCCGGGGGGGGGACTGACCCCAGTGCCACCCCATGCTGGCCTATTTCAGCCTCACAAGTGATGCAGGTACAGCAAAAAAGTCAGTCGTCATTTCAGTTAGATCAAACACAGTCTAACTACAGTCACATATCAGAGCTGTTCTGTATAACAGTGGGACCTGTTAACGAGAGGGTGCGACCAATGAAAATTGAAATTGGCCGGGGAGGGGGTTAGAGGTCACACATCATGGGAGGTTGAAGTATGTAGGAAAAGGTAGGAAGAGCAGTAGGAACATGAGGAGTGGTAGTATAGGCGGCAGGAGTAACATTAGTATTAGTAATATTAACATTATCGATAGTATTAGTGATCATATTTACAGCTCTAAGTGACCAATTGAATTTACTGTAGTGACCACAGTAATATTAGCTGTATAAGTAAAATAAACATTGAATCACTTAACGCTTTATTCATATCAAGGTCTAAAGATTATGGAATGTGACTGTCCATTGGTCCACTGGCTTCAGGACCCCTTGGGCTTTTGCCATACAAGCCCAGAACTGCGGGTAGTGGGATATTGGGCCGTTCTTCAAAAAAAGGGTCCTCCATTTTATCGAGGGATGAAAGGGGTAAATATCCTGCTCCAGAATATTCCAGACACTTGCGGTGATGCTTAGGTCTGATGACTGGGAAGATTATGGGAGGTGTTTGACTTGTGAGACTCATGAAAGCACCGTTACATTTGCTGTTTTTGTTATGTTTATCATCAGATTGGGACAACCATAAGGGAAATGGCCTCATATTCCTCAGTTGTTATATAAGCATGCCGGGCGATCGTCTGCCCTGATGCCTCCCACAGGCTGGCTGCGCAGACCACCTCTACCTCCGTGATGGATAGACACGGTGGGCAGAAGGCATCCTTTGTCCTTGCCCAGCCATACACCACTTGCCAGGATCCCTACTTTTAAGCGTTTTACACCAGGATACGCACACTTGTACACTGGCTTTGGGTACGAGTAGCACAGCGTGCCTGCCATGAAGTCTGTCCACGACGTACAGTGTTAGCTGCCAGCGGGTCACAGAGGTGTTTCAGCTCTGCGGTAAATTTCGAGGCCGTGCTCTTGCGTTGTTTAGCTACAGTCCTGCTAAGTGTCCACCCATCCCGATCGTTGAACTTTGACTGGTAACCACTCTTCCTCTTTGTCAACGTGCTCTGGGTTTAGCGAACACTGTCATCATTTCTGAGGCCGCTCCCTGTCTCACATAAATAATTACACAGTTATTGCACCTGTGATTCGGGCCCTGCCTCTTTGACCTCTTTGGAACTCTCCTGACTCATCATCAAACTTCTGATTGTCAGACCTCTTTCATAGCTGACACACATACGGCTAATTGAAATTCAACCTTAAATGACTCACCTTTGTGGTTACATTTGTAATTGCGATTTTGTGAGTTACTTCAAAGCCCTTTTCCATGTGGTGTTTCCATTATTTTGTAACACTATGCTAATACTAAAGCTAGTATTTGGAGTTATAGTATTTTCATTAGGGGCAGTATTGTGGTAGTAATAGAGGGGACAGTATATTCATCAGGAGTAGTGTGGTTGTAATAATAACAGTGGTAGTATTGTGAGGTGATATGTTTACAAGGAGTAGTACTGTGGTAGTACCAAGAGTAATAGTATTAGAGGTAATAGTATACTCACCAGGAGTAGTACTGGAGTAACAATAGGAGTAGTAGAATCAGAAGTGATGGTGTATTAAAGAAGAATAATATTGTGGCAGTAATGCACTGGCGGGTAGGATGTAAGGGTGAGTTATCAGCAGCTGGCATTACTTGCTTTGCATGTGCCCGTAATTGGTGAGCGTGGTGAGAGAGACATGTGCGGGGATCTGAGCCAAAGCCCATTTATCCCCTTTCATACACACACCCATAATGTGAGAAACCTGTAGTACAAGCGTCGAGTAGAGGTGAAGAGCGGAGGCTGCCGGGCGTTAAGCGGAGTCATACCTCAGCAGGAGACAGCTTCAAGGCCAGCTAGGGGGAAGCAAGTTATTCTGGTGTCTGTTTCTGCTTACAGGCTGCAGCTCCGCGGACGCCGAGCATCTGGAGAGCCCTGAAGGCACACACGCTCAGTCACACGCGGCAGTGGCCCGGACAGGGCTGCAGGCGGCGTGTTCATCAGCGGCCTGGACATGTGACCGGGAGGCAGCAGCTTGGAGGCTCTGGCCACACCTCCACTTGAAGGTATTCACTTAGGGAAGCTCGGGCTGGAGCGGGACTTATGTAATAGTGCTGTTTTTGGCTGCCGTTTCGTTGCGAAGGGCTCCTGCCGTTAGCGGTGACTGACATGCGTGGTGAGAAGGCCGCGGAGCAGGTGGCAGAGCCGGGTGCCTCGGGGAGGATGGCGGCACACGCCAGCAGTCCTGGGCGCGGCGTGCCAACCCGCTTTGTTGTGGTTAATGAAAGGGTGCCACGTTCTACATAGGCACGGTGAGGTCGGGCTGCCCGCCCGCCGCGCAGCGCTCGCTTTGCATTTCGAGAGGAAAGCCACTGAAACACTATTGGATTTCCTTACTGTTGAAGATTGAAGTTATTATTATTGTTTCAGGTCTGCCCTAATATGGTTTGGCATCCCACCGTGGGCTGTTACCTACCAGGTGCCCATACATTCTGGGAGAGGCCCCCATGACCCAGCATAGTACAAGCGGGGATAGAAAATGGATGGATAGATGGTACCTTTGCTCAAACTTCCCCAGGTCATCAAACTTCCCATGCGCCGCAATGTAGATTCTGTCACACGAATTCTGTTCCACGGTTATTATCAAATGTGGGGAAAAAAACAGGTGTTTCACAACAGCCGGGGAGCCATATGCAAATACTGCAAGTCAATTAAGTGCTGAGATTATTATCAGACTGCGATTCAAAGTGCCGTGTCAGATGGCTGGGTTCTGCTCCTCCAAAAGGTAAATAGGGCGCATCCGTGATCGTCAGCAGATCTAATGGGTCATCTGCATCATCCAGGCGCTGGGAAATTTCATCTTATCGCACATCTTGCCGCAGCGGGAATATTGCGCGGCGATTTAGACAACACTGAGGAAAAACAAAGGTGGAATTCCTGCTTGGATATTTCCATTCCTCGCCCCATCCTGCGTCTCCTTGAGGCTTTTTTATGTGCAGAAGGGCTCCGTCATCCCTCAGGACTCTGCGGCCTCTCGCCTGTCTCAGAAATGCCCCTTTTCAGACAGGCTGCTTTTCTGACAAGTTGGAGGTGAGGCTCAGGTAATATCTCGGCGGACAGTAAGCTCCACATGAAGGTGCCCTCTGTGATTGCACTGCCTTAGAGGTTCGTCTGGTATGTGGCTTGATCCTGACCACCATGCAGTAATGGGAACAAAACAGACCAAAAAACAGACCTAATCAATTAGTTCATTAATTGATCAGTTTGTTAGCATACTTTTCTTCGAGGAGCCTCACTGTGGGGCATCACTATGCAGTAGGTGGATGTTTGCTGTAGCAGTGTGGATATAGTGAGAAACCGTGGCCCGGACGCATCACAGTCTGTGTGCTATGGGCTGAAACTTTCAGCAGGCCAAGTACAGGTGCAAACAGTGTCACATGACCTCCATCTTAGCAGGGAGACAGCCTTGCTGTGGGTAGAGCACCCCGGAGATTGCTAGGAGGTGATTACATGTCATCAGTCTCCAGCTTGCATGTCGGTGGGCCTGGGGGGGGCTTGGAATTCTGGGAATTCCCAGCACCGTGACGTAGCAGATTCCATTGTGAATGGTTTGTGTTTGTGCCATTAAGCCTATGCAAAGCAGCACAGTTCTGTCACCGCACAATGCCCAGCGGGATTCCGGTATGTTCCGGATTACCGGCACACCAGCCGGGGGAGCAGCACGGATGCGCAGCGGCGACGAGTTAGAGGGGACAAATTGTCCTGCGGCTCAGAAAGGCTGCATCCCGGGTCCGCTTGAGCGGAATGATTCAGACGCAGTAGCAGCCATTGTAGCCGGCATGTTGCGGAAAGGCGGAGATTGAGAAGCGTCAACAAAGAGCCGTTCGATATCAAACAAACCGACGGCAATTTGAAGCCGCCGGCCGCCGCTTATCGATGGGGAGGCCGAAATGGGTGGATGGGAAAAATGGCAGCGATAAGCTCGCCGCGATCCTCGGTAAACAAACACGTCTCTCTAATGCGACGACGCGGTCACGCAGCAGCGGGGGGGCATGATGGTGAAGGGCTGAGCTGCAGTGCCATACCACACCTGTCATCTTCTACATTTCCACGGCTGGCATGATGCATGTGTCAAAGACCCCAGAGAGGGCCATGGGGGGCGGGGGGGATTATTATATTGTTATTCATATAAAGTTGTGTAAAGGAGGGAGATTTGTAATAGCGCCCCACATGCCCTGCTTGCTGGCACCGGCTTCCTGATTTCTATTAGAGGCAGTGAGATTAGATCAGACGGATGCAAGAGGGATTAGAGTTAATACAGCATCCTTAAGTACAGCTGTTCATCGAAATGAAACTCCAACGGGTGATGAATAATGTATCCGGGGGGGGGGGGGTGGGGGTCTTTCGCTTGATGCACGTATGCGTCCCTTATCATGTGGCCCACACATGCCACCACCGCAAGCCACGGCGACTGCCGCGCATCTAAACAGGGAAGCGATGCAGGAAGGGCGGCTCATAAACACCTGGCGGCACGGCCGCAGGTGCACCGCGGACGCGCGATCCGCCAACAGGTGGGAGAAGCAGCGGTTGGGAAACAGGAAGTCCCGCCTCGTCGGTCTGCTCCTCATGTCAGTCATTACTATATGTCTCTATACACTTTTCTCTTTATTTTTTATACCGGATCTACTCTAAGTGAGGAAGGTTTTCAGCAGACATAGTAGGCATAGGGTAACACCAGGAGTCCTTTGTATGATCATTAAAGAGACACCCTGCCATTATTAACCATTGTCGCTGTGGACACGCTTGACAACTGCGGTTTGCGCTAAACTGGCCGTAAAATGAACGCGATGTAGCCTGTTAATGGCTCAGCTGTCTGGAGGTGACAGGAGGATGCTCCCAGCTTCTGTAGTTAACAACACGGCCTTAATGAACAATGGCCTGTATGAAGATGAAATTGGGCTACTCATTACTGGTGGTAAATTAGATTCGTTTTATCAAGCGGTGCACCACTTTCGCTCCTTGGAGAACAGGCTATAATTTAATGAGAGTGTTTTCAGCCAAGCCACTTCCACCCTTGATATTTTCTTTTGAGAATAAACAAGTCCTTTTCCTGAAGCCATTATGTTTCTTGGCTGCAGTGAGTCAATGGACTAACTCTCCGGTGTCTGCGGATGGATCAAATCGGCAATACTACAGCCACGTCTATGGGCGCCCGCTCTTTCTCTCTCTCTCTCTCTCTCACACACACACACACGCGCGCGCGTGCCTG
Organism: Petrocephalus sullivani; assembly: GCA_026780845.1. NCBI lineage: Eukaryota > Metazoa > Chordata > Actinopteri > Osteoglossiformes > Mormyridae > Petrocephalus > Petrocephalus sullivani. The sequence goes on along the minus strand of JAODKM010000002.1, from coordinate 26,513,444 downwards.
CACTGATTATAACCCTTTAGAGCCGTCGCGTTTAAAACCCCTTAATCGGGATGATCCGCGATGCGCTCTTGTACTGCTTGGCAGAGACTCTCCCGGGTTGTTTTAATAATCTGCCGATCGCAGCTCTAGCTGTGGGACTACATCTGTAAAGTGTTGTATCCGGGCTACATGTCACATACAATAAGCACGCACGGTACAAATAAATATGCTCTACATGCTTGTGGAGCCTCGGTCCCGGTTAGAGGGGATTCCAGAACGGCGCGTACAGCCATGGAGCCCGGAGTCTCCGGGACCTCCGACGGAGCCCGTCCCTCATTCTGCCCTCTGACACGGCGCTTTCCGAAAGTCACTCTTCATATTTCCCATTTGAGGAGGGTTTAATTTAAGCAACAAGCCCATCTCGCCGGGATTCATTTTCACTTTCTCCGAGATTAATAGTTTAATTAAAAGGTTGCTCTTGTACAGCGGTCGCAGGAATGAGAAAATGAAGCGACATTAGACTGGTGTCGAGGCATTTCTCTGTCTGACCATTAAATAGGCCTACAAAGCGTCAGAATTCCACTAACAGACCATCAGATGCATAATTACCCAACAGACGACATTAATAGGGGATTATGCAATGCAAAGGAGTTCAAAATAAACTAACAATTCCCCAAAGACGGGTTTTGTGTTCAGTCTATTGTGAAGGGAATGTTGCGAAATACGAGTTTGTCAGACTTGCGCGGATTGCACGTCTGATTGCTTAGCTGCAGGGAGTCTTTATTTAGAAGTGTCACCATATTCTCCCAAACCTAGCAATATGGGTTTTAAAATGCCGCCATGAAGAACTTGTTATTGCCTTTGTAACAGTGGCTTGTATAGCTGGTCTGCTGCCTTTTCCGTGCGGGGACGGTTTACTGATTCTGTTTTAATTATCCTGTAAAATATTAGAGAAAAGCTTTTTACTGCTGATTATAAAGCTGTGAAACAAGCCCTAAAAATAACCATTTAAATATATGACATATTAGCATAATGAATAGGTTATCCTTGGTATTTTTAACAACACGTTTTGAATATGATGGTAATAAACAACAAATAGTATACATGTGTATTGGATACTTATTTTTACTATTTACCAGAATTAATTGGTGAATAAAATTAATCGAATAAAAATGAGATAAATATTTACTTCTGCCAGTCGTTATGTAATTTTAAGGCGGATTTCGGCTGGATCTTGCGAGATCCGGGGTCCTTCTGCGCGGCTTCGCCTTTTCTTGCCGCCACAAGGAGGCGGTAGCTGTTGTATGTTATTTTTCCCAGGAATAAACCTCGCAAACAGCGCTTTGCCGCTCTTTGGCTGCACTCCGGTGCATCACCGCCGAGCTTTTTGCAGAATCCGAGCGCTCCCGAAATCAGCCCCCCAGTGAACCGGGGCCGCTCCTTTCACGGGAACGGGACCAGGACCCGGGGCTGCCGCCGCCGCCGCTCCGCAAGTCTGATGCTTTACTGGGGGGAAAGTGTAGAGTGCGGGAGAAAGGCGCCGCGGCTCCGGGTGAAGGGATGCTGGGGGAGACGGAAGTCATTTCCACGTAAAGGGACTTGGGGAGCCGAGGCTCTGCTATAGGGAACGGACGGAAAACTGCTCAAGTAACTCCGCAATGAGTTGCACTTAATTTGCTCAGTTTGCGTGAGATTGACTACTAAGGATTACCGTTAAATATTTACCAATATTTATTCACATGCTCGACTGAATATAGACACTGTAATAATCTGTTAATGCCAATATTTTCTGTAAATATAGCGTATGAATGAGGACGATGAGATGATTCACGCCATGCAACTTCAATAAAGCAGAGACTTAAACAAGTGGAAATACCTCGCCGAGAACAGCTGCTTGGAAGACGGAGAAAGAGATTAAAAAAGCAGGTGAGGTCAAGCGAAGCCTTGAATTTATTATTTAGAAATAAAAAAAAAACTTTACCGTCTGTATTTCGGAAATAAAATCGGCAGCTACTTTAATATCTACCGCGAAGTATAAAAATAATGCAGATTATAAACGACGGGTTTTATTTGCCGCTTTAAGGCTTAATGTGTCGCCTTTTGTTATGTAATGATGCTTTAACATCCCCATTTGCGACTCCTTTATGTGCTGCTATGCGTGTACATGTGTGCCGCTGACCTCGCTTTATTATAAAGGGAATAAAGGGAGTTTTCGGGCAGCATCCAGCGGTGAAGTTTGCGGCTGCGACCTGCCCCCCGGATCGGTCGGGCGGGTTGCGGTGGCGCTGCCTCGGCTGCTCACTCTTTCCCAGAAGCCGGTAACTCCGCGGATTGTCTCCAGGACCGTAGATCAGCTCCAGACTGGACTCAGCTGTCACTCCCAGCGGCGGTGGCCGTCCCTTAGGGCGCCGGGGGTGGGCGATAGCAGGAGCCGGGGGGCGCATAAATGAGCGTGGAGTGGGGGCTTAATGCCCGGCACAAACCCACCCCGCCCCGCTACCCCCGCACATGTAGTTTGGTGCTTGATTTTTTTGTGCGGCAGTTTGACAGGAGAGCCGCTGTCTGCAATCTTACGGGTTATTTACTGATGCCTTCATTAGACATAGGCGCCTCCGCACTTGACTGGCAATAAAACGAATGGGGAAGCAACCAAATTGGTTGGTGACGGCTAAAATTAGGAGTTAAACTAGGAGCCTTCTCTCTGTCGGGCGGTATAAGTATCTCGGATGTGACCACTTGGACCCTGAGTAATAACGTGTCCCCAGTGTGCGCGGCGCAGGTGCGGTGATGGAGGGGAGCCGCCGAGCCCGAGGTCCCATCCGGAGCCTCTGCGCTGCCCCGCTGAGCGGCAAGGCGGGGAAATGAGGCCGGCGCCCGGCCGTTTGCGCCGCTTTCCCCGCTTTCCGCTACCCCCGCCTTATAACGGCGCCTCCTGACCCAAATCCTCCGCGCGGAAATAACTTTTCTGTGCGTCTTCTTGCGAGCACTTTTAACATTTCAATGGGGGGGAAATGCGGGCTCCGGGCTGGCGGGATCCGGGTGCGGGCTCCGGGCTTGCGGGATCCGGGTGCGGGCTCCGGGCTTGCGGGATCCGGGTGCGGGCTCCGGGCTCGGGTCCGGGACCTGCGGCTCACTGCCAGCCCCGCACCGCAAGGCGCCCTTTGACGGAGTAGCCAAGGTCGGCCGGTCGCTTTAAGGCGGACCTCCTTACCCATCCGACCCGCCGCTTTCTCGCACCTTGTCTTTCAGCTAAACACCGTCCATTTCCGCACGTTAATTCACAGCCTTAAATGCCCGCTGAGGAAATGCGGTGTAAGAGCACATTCTGAGGAGAGATGGCGAACCACATAGGTCACTTTCGGCTGTATTATTACGTTTTGTTTTTGCCCCCGCCACGGCTGTCTTGTTCACTTTGGACTCGCCGCAGCACCTAATTTCCCAGTGTCCGTGACACACCCGCCGGACGGCTAACGCAGGCCCCGGAGTTCGCCCGTTTTATCATCTCCATCGTTCTCTCCACTGTCCTCCTGTCCCCATAAATGTCTTTAGTCAGTGCTTCGTTTCAGTCTGCAGCTATTTGAACCTTTATATATCCTGATGGCAGAAGGTGTGTGTGTGTGTGGGGGGGAGCGGAGGTCGTTTCTAAGAGAGGACTGTCACCTGATTTTCTGAGCCACTCTCAAAATTTAGCAGGCAGCCAAATGTCAATCGCACTGTAAACCACAGTCAGGTTATTCATATTAGGCGGATGGATGCAGGGGGAGAGAGGGGTGTAGTGTGTGTGTGTGTGTGCGCCTTTCAGAGAGTGTGCCGGTTTGCGTGAGTCTTTATGCATGTTCGCACCTCTTTTGGAGAATGTGAGCATCGGCGCATGTCTGTGTGTGTGCATGTTTCGGTGTGTGTGTGTTTCAGCATATGTGTGTGCATAAGTGTGTGTGTACCCACCTATTGTATCCGAAGCGTCTCCGAAACAGGGACCTGATTAAAAAGGCTGGGAAGGATATTAAAAAGTGTCACCCCGTTTGTAGGTGGAATTTCGGAGACTCATTACTCCAGGCTTGAAAAGGTGGCTTTGTCACCGGGACCCAGAGCCGGGAGGAAGCCCCCCCGAATGAAAAGGGATCCTGCCACGTTATCTGTGACACGCCAGCTCTGCTCCGGCCGCGCTCTCTTTAGTGCTGCGCTGCATTTGGAGGGCCCGTCAGCTCCCCTTGTATTCATGTAGCTTACTTATTTTTATGATACGGTGCCCCCAGCTCCCAAGCCTAGCAGTTGGCTTCACACTGGCCCCAGTGATTGTGCGGGAGACCTGGGCCGACGTCCGAGGCCTGTAAGCCCGGTGATCTCTCTGAAACTCTCCGCTGCTTTTTCCCGACGCCATTTCTGGGGGGGGGGGGGGGGGGGCGAAAGGGACCGGGGGCGGGCGGGTTTGAAGCGCCAAACCCCGGGGGGAAGATTGGTAATTACAGCAGGTGGACTTTGCCCCTCC
>JAODKM010000002.1:26419791-26433051 GCA_026780845.1 Petrocephalus sullivani | reverse complement strand
TGCAATCAAAAAACTAAAAATGCCAAAAGTCTCATATTTTGTTTGGTTACTTATGGTTAATGTTAGGGCTGGGTAGGTTAAAAGTGTCATAGTTGGAATCAGGGTTTTGCCCATAGGAATGAATGAAGTGTCCCCATAAAGATAGGAATACATGATATGTGTGTGTGTGCGTATGTTTAGTGTGTTCATCTTGTGGCCAATTCTGTCAGCTGAGGTAGTGCTCTGCTGCTCCATGTGACTAATCTCCATGGCGATCTCAACTGACAGCCCCCCCAGTCAAGGCCCGGCCGCCCGGACATGTCAGCGGAGGTGGAGGTAGGGGCCGTGCTGCTCCATCTGTTTCCTCTCAGCGCCGCCCAGTGAGAGCCCCCTGCCACCCCCTTCCCCATGTCGGCATGGCAGCCGCTGTCCCGGTGCCGGATGCGACCGGTTTCCTGGCCCACTGCCATCCGCAGGGCATCTATACCACCTGCCGACGGTCCACCCGTGTCAGCCAGTGTGGGGCGTTCGCCCTCAGTCCATCATAACACACTCTACACACGAGCTTCACTACCCCAGAGGCACTGACACATCTGGACCCGTGTCAGCTGGAACGGCGAGTCCTGCAGTCTGTCAAGGATGCGGGTGAAGGTTTCTAAACACCTGGAATTAAGCGTGGGAGGGATGTAACCCTTGGTGGCAGGGGGCGGGCGTTTGTCCGTGGCCGAAGGGCGTGTGCTCATCCCTGTAGCATGTGGCTGAACAGTAATGAGGATTACCTGTATCCAAATGTGGCTGTTCTTTCAGTACAGCAGTAAGCTGTCCTCCCCATGCACCCGGTGAGATGACCTGCGAGATAAATAAGCCAGTTTGCACAAAAAAAACCCACCCCTCGCCACCTGGGGTGGCCCCAGCAGCCTGTCACCCCGTGCCCAGCCAGGGTTAGCATGTAGGGGTGGGCGTCGGATGATTGTTATTATTTTTGGCGTGGTACACCGGCAGGGTGGCCGCCGATGTGAAGTCGTCCTTGAGTTCGGAGGGCTGGCCGCTGTTGAAAGGGGTCCCTCCATGGGACGCCTGGCACCGGGGTCCGCGTCACTTCCAGCGGTAGAGAACTAGCGTGGCCCACTAATGAGGACGGGCTTTGGCAGTGCTGGCGAGAGCCCACCGGGTTGCCAAGAGGCAGACAGTGTGGCCTCATAGGAGACTGAGAGACGCCTGGGGTCACTGTGACCCCGTCTGTGACAGGGCCGGGCGTCCAGCTGCGATCAGTGATGGGTGTTCTGGTCTGGATCACAGTGATCCTATCCCGGGCTTGGAATGCTGCTGGGGAGAACCGCCCATTACACACAGACACACACACAGACATATTCAGTTGATTACTGAGAATAGCTGTTCTCCAGACCTTTGTTTTGACTGCTTTTCCAAATGTGTAAAATTTTCAGGATATTATCAGTATGCCAGACAGCAACCAATCAACAGCAAGGCACCAGGGGAAGCTGCACTGTTATTGTATTATTTTGCTTTTTATGGTGGACCAGTGGGATGAAGATGGTGCCTGAAGGAGATGCTTTGTGGAACCTTCTGAAACTCAGCTGGTTCCGCAGTGAAGTCAGCTGACCAGCTCTGGCCTAACCATCTCGACTGAGGGAGCAGGGGGTGGTGAGGGGATACCAGCCCTGCTGTCGGCTGCTAAGTGTGCCACATGGCTCTCGGCGATGGCCATACAAACCCTGAATGGGAGTGAGGGCTGACGAGTCGTGATAAGCCCCGCCCCTCGGCCCAGCACTGGCTTGCCACTCCCTCTCCTCCTGTCTTCTGTCAGGTTCCCGAATGATTTGAGGCATTGATCTGTTTTATTAGCTGCGCGCTGCGATTAAACGGCTCTTATTTTATGTTAGACCTGAGTCCGCTGAATGACCTGCCACGTTTAATTCGTCTGTCATTAACAAACGGCTCGCTCTCTGAGGGCCAAGCATGTCATTACGGCACCTTTAAAGCCTCTTCATAAATAAACGGACATATCGATTTTGCACTGAGGGCCCTAATTCATCCCGGGTAAATACGGTAATTGCCGATTAAAGTGAGTGCTGGGGGGGGTGACGTCAGCGTGGGGGCCGGGGGAGGCCAGGCTAGTGGGAACGAACAGTGATTCCTTGTTATCTTTTGAGCGGTTAGCTTATTGACATAGTGTTGGGAGTATTTCGATAGATTAAGATGTCCGTACAGCCATGATGTGCCATATTGATTCCGGATTTTTTTTTTGCTTGTGTTAAGCATTTTGCAAAGTGAGGTTACAGTTTACAACAGGCCTGGTGTACAGCTCACCCTTCCGGAAAAACCCGCTGGCTGCTCTCACTGATCCTGGCTTTGCTGCGGCAGGTCTGGCATTTTACAATGGGGGAGGGCGGGTTGGAGGGGTGCTCAGAGCAGCTGAACCGGAGGACGGATTTGGGTTCGCCTGGGCCATGCCTGACTGGCTGCCACAAAGTCGCGGTTGGAGACGCAGTGGTGCTAGCCGTCAGCAGGAGGCAGCATGGCACGGAGCCTCATGACAGCACAGCCAGAAGTGGTTCATTAAGCGCAGAACGTCTCGGTTCGTCCTCGGCGGCTTTGGGGCTCAGCGGGGGTGGGGTGCTGTCAGTGGACAGGTGTGGGCCACCTCCTTTTATTAATGACAGGAAGGATGAAGCAGACGGCCCAACTAGCTCAAGCTGGCATAGAGCCAGGAGGGAAATAAGGGGTGAGGGTGAGTACAGCCACCATGTGGAAAGAAAGCCCCAAAACCACTGGAGAAGCCAGGTTACATTGCGGGGTGAGGGTGTGCAGTGTGTGGTATCTGTATCACTGTACTGAGGGTGTGCAGTGTGTGGGATCTGTATCACTGTACTGAGTGTGTGCAGTGTGTGGGATCTGTATGACTGTACTGAGGGTGTGCAGTGTGTAGGATCTGTATGACTGTACTGAGGGTGTGCAGTGTGTGCTAACTGTATGACTGTACTGAGGGTGTGCAGTGTGTGGTATCTGTATCACTGTACTGAGGGTGTGCAGTGTGTGGGATCTGTATCACTGTACTGAGGGTGTGCAGTGTGTGGGATCTGTATGACTATACTGCGGGTGTGCAGTGTGTGGGATCTGTATGACTGTACTGAGGGTGTGCAGTGTGTGGTATCTGTATGACTGTACTGAGGGTGTGCAGTGTGTGGTATCGGTATGACTGTACTGAGGGTGTGCAGTGTGTGGGATCTGTATGACTGTACTGCGGGTGTGCAGTGTGTGAGATGTGTATGACTGTACTGAGGGTGTGCAGTGTGTGGTATCTGTATGACTGTACTGAGGGTGTGCAGTGTGTGAGATGTGTATGACTGTACTGAGGGTGTGCAGTGAGTGGGATCTGTATGACTGTACTGAGGGTGTGCAGTGTGTGCTATCTGTATGACTGTACTGAGGGTGTGCAGTGTGTGCTATCTGTATGACTGTACTGAGGGTGTGCAGTGTGTGAGATGTGTATGACTGTACTGAGGGTGTGCAGTGTGTGGGATCTGTATGACTGTACTGCGGGTGTGCAGTGATTAATTATTATTGCCATTAATATGTAACATAATCAGGTGGTTATTTATAAGTTTTTTGCATTCCAGAGTCGTTTCCGCAACCTCCCAATCTATGTGTGTGCAGTTTCCATGTTTTCTCCATTTTTAATGTTTTTGTTCCAAGTTTTGCAGTTTTCCTCTCACTGTCCAAAACATGGAATGCTGTCTCTAAATCACCCTTTGTGTGTGTAACTGCGTTTGAGTGTGTAAGTGTGTTTCCACCCTGTGATGAACTGGTATCCCATCCAGGGGGCCCCCTGCCTCGTTCCCCATATTTTCTGGATAGACCCCAGGCTCCCTATAAGCTTGTATGGGATATGTGGTTATGGAAGGATGATGGTATGGTTTCCTAGTGATGTTTTCAGGGGATAAATATTAACATTGTGGCTCTAAATATGTAATAACTAAGCATGTAATAACTAAACAAGTCAGTGTAAATCTACCTGCACACAGAGACACCTTGGAGCACAACAGGCTGTGCTGTGTGATTCTGCTTATTACGTAGTTTATGACATCCTGCGTCCAGATGTTCCTGCGGAAAGAGAGAAGTTAAATCGGGGGCGATCGGTCGCCACCTCCTGTCTGTCCATAAACGGTCCTCGGAAAAGCTTTGGCTAAAAACAGAGGTTGCAGAAGACAATGCGAATCTATTTCTGTCAGCAGACATGGACTCCGGGCAATTACTGTGCTTTGTGAGTAGCTGAAGAGCACGGCAGCTGGAATCGGGTCACGCGTCCGCTGCCAGTCAGGCAAGCGTCCACAGGCCTCTCGCGGCAGCCATCCCGCCTCTCTACCCCACGTCCTCCATCCCTTCCCAGCTTGTGCCTGCACCCCGCACCCGAACAGGCATGTAAAGACGTAAGAGTGAGCGCCAGCCATTTTCCTGTCGTTACGCAAATCCCCCAGGCCTGTCGATGCACATTTGCGGGACGTTTCTTTCCTGCCAAACGCAGAAGGAGGCTGACCGTCCCCTCGGCATGTGGCACTTCAGATGGGCCGCACCAGGTGGACGTTCGCTCTTTATCAGAGGAAAATGGGATGTGGGTGGGAGAAGGGACCAATGGTACAGACTCGAAACAGGCTCTGCTTTACGTAAAACCACCGTTATACAACTACGGTGACACAAAGATATTCTGCAAATGTTGAGCCGTTCTGCCGCACTGTTGTGCGCAAAATGGTTTATTTAGCTGGATAATGAGGCATCGTTTTCCCCAGAGCAGTGCGTCCGTAATCCTGTTACACAACGCACTGCCACTGCGTCGTGCTCTCCAAATGTAAAAAAAAAAAATTCCCAAGAACCCAGGATCTCCTTTTCTGGCTATGCAAAGACCTCCATCCATCTATTCTCAAAGATCACTGATCCAACGTGGTGTGACTGGGAGCTTGAAACCTGTCCCCCGGAAGGTGGAGACACACCCTGGAGGCTGTCCCAGGAAGTACACAGTACGACAGGAGTGTGGGCCATTGCAGGGCAGGGACGCTCGGACTTGAGAAGAAGGATTCTCAGATACTGCAGATTCTTGGACTGTGGGAGGAGACTGACACAAACTCAAGAAAAATGTGCAAAATTCACACATGGAACCAGGTCAGGAATCAGGGCAGGGATGCTAACATCTTGCGAAAAACAGCAGAATCTTCCCCAGGCAGAAACTGCGAGAAAATGGCGCCTGTTAGCCAGACCACAGAGAAGCAAAAGTGCCTAATATGGTGGACTCACCACAACAGACAGGATGGACAGCTTGTTCTGAAAAATACTCAGGTTTATTGTTTGGACTGTCACCTCCTGCCCAGAAGCGTGGTCACATGTTGAAATAATTATACAAAAGCAGCACAAACAAGAGAAGGCATCTTGACGGGTTTAACATGATAACTCATAGGCTGCTGGTGAGGATTGAGTCATCTGTCCAGGAATGACCCCTCCACTGTGAATACTGACACACACCACAGCATATTTAAACAAGGCAGCCTGACCACAGCGTGCCAGATCAGAAAGTGCTGACCCCCACATGCCGATAACAAGACTCTTTACATGACTGTTATTGAATAAAGAACCAAGAGAAAGTTTGAGTACTGCCACCTACAGCTTGGAGGTTCTTTTTCATCGTGTAAACATATTGAAATTCATCAGCAACAGAGGACCTGCTTTACACCCTTGGTTCCAAAAAGACAATCCCAAAAGTGGAGGCCGGTTCCAGTGGATCATGTGACTAAACAAACAAATCTCTTTGTGAGCACATTTATGTGTGTGTGTAAGTCTGTGTGTTTGTGTGTGTGTGTGTGTGTGTGTGTGTTGGCTGTTTCAGATGTTTGAGATTCGGGGTTGCCCAGAAAAATCCTATTTTTCCGCAGGGCCTTTCAGCTGAGTGCTGTTTACATGAGGCTGAGTGCGTTTGTACTCTGCTTGGCGGTGTCAGTTTGACTGGCCTCTCTGCTCCTAAGGAGACGCGCTGTAGGGTTTGGATTTGACTGTGACGCACCTGTCATCAGCCCTCACTGAAGGGAGGCGGGAGGGGGCCGCATTGGGACGTCCTGCATGCGTGCGTTCTTGGGAGAACCTGGACTTCTCCATGGTGACCAAGCCGGAGGAGTTCTCACCCCTGGGTGGTGCTGTCTGCGATTACTGCTCTGGTCACAGCTGGTTTCCATTGTGGCGGTCCTTCAGAATGGTATGCTGATGTTTCAGGCCCCTGATGGACTGACCCTAAAACTATTCTGAGGACAGGATTGTAAGTCTAATGATATATTTGTCTCACGTGTTCATTATTCCACTGAAAAAAGCAGAGCATGGACTTTTACAAAATGGCACATGCGGGCAAAGTGCATTATGGGAAACCGGAGTCAACAGCAGCAGTGTGCTGGGTCCAGTGCCTGTTCTTGTTTACTTTGTGCTACTTCTGTTTGTGCATTAAAAGAAACAAGTTGGGACTTGATGCCTGATGCTTGATCTCTGATAGCAAAGCCTTTCTGTGTCCAGCTGTGCCTGGGCTGAGCCTGGGATGGGACTGGGTCACAGTTCAGAACAGCATAGCTTTTGGGGCATCGTTAGCAGTAATGAACAATCATGAAAAAAATACCTACAAATAATTGAATTGAAATTAATAAAATCTCGAATTATATCTGTGTTTTTTAATAACAAATGACTATATGTGAGTTTTTCAAAAGCAATAGACATGCCCTTATGCGCTACCTCCCCCCCATGGACCACCTCCTTGTTCAGATGTGTTCTGTGGTCTGGGGTCACAATGCATGCACCAGTCATCTTTGAGTGAGCCCTTCTGTCAGCGGCTGGACATCCTTGCCTCCCACTGCGTTGCCATCCTCAATCTCCCCCCATCTGACCGATGCCTGATGGGAACCTCCAGCGTGGAACTGGCCTTCTCAGACACCGCTCTCTGACACAGTGTTAATCCAGTCCAGGTCCGGATTTGTTGTGCAGAGAGCTGCAGTGCAGTGCCAGCTTGTGTGAGCAGTGCCTGAGAAGGCACCTTCACCCAGTGGATCTGAGGAGACCTGCATTATCCTCACATCAGCGCAGATGATCCAACCGCTAGAGCCTCAGAGACCCAAAGCAGCATTTGTCTCCACCCCATAGCACCAGGAGGAAGGAATCTGTGGGTCCATTCCAGACAGTATGATAGTAACTCATGGGAGTTTTACTTACAGAAAAATGTTCTGGGGGCAGAACAAAAAAATGACTGGTTCAGAGAGATAACCAATCAGATCTTTTGTGAGATGTGCAACCAACCAATCAGATGCCTCTAGCTGCTTGGACCCACCTCCTCCATAATCTGATTGGTTATCTATCTGAACAATTCATTTTTCTTTCTGCCCTCAGATCATTTTCATGTAAGTAAAACCTCTCCGAGCCTGAACATCACCTGAGCGTAACAGGCGGAACACCTCATCTCCCTGTCATCATTTTATCCTGAATTCATGTCAGAACTTGTACTTTTTAAAGCCATAAAAGTGAATAAAACACGTTAATGACTTTCAAACACAGGGGCTAGTTTCTTTGTGTACATTGTAGAGCATGGCTTTCGCTGTAATGGTCGAAATGGCTTAATTGCCTTTCTGGGTGGGATTTCATGCATTTACAGGTTGACGCATTTATAGTCGGGCGGCCAGTTTTCTGAAGCCATCTGGGTTAAGTGCTTTTCTCAGTATGACAGCAGACACCCCCCTGGAACTCAGTCCTGCTTCCGTCCAATCACGTGTCCAGTTTCTCTTATAGACATAGCGGCCTCTTACCCCGTCTGTGCAGCCAAACCTGGGGGGTGGGGGGGGGGGGGGGCACCCGGGGGGTGGGGGGGGGGGGGGAGCGCGGGGGGGCACTGAGCAGAACTGTCAAATGGCCACTAATCCAAGGAGTGCTGAATGGCTTTATTAACATCAGCTATGGAATAAAGGACAACCACAACACAAAGGGTCAATGAGATAAAAAGCGATGGATTGATGGGGCGCCATCAGTTTGCAGAGGAGACGCAGCGGAAACAGGGCAAGAGCATCACTGCCCACCGGAACAACCAAAGAAATTGATGTACAGATGAGTGTATTACAAACGACACAACTTAAAGGCGGATGAATGATGGCAGGGAGGGGAGAGTACGAGCAGATAGGAGGTGGCGTCACGGCGACACAGTGCAGTGATGCAGCAGTGCGGCTGGTTAGAGAGGAACCCGCGCGCTCGGATGCATTCCTACACATGCATCATTCTCCTACACGGCGGGCTTTCACGTTATGCTCCAGAGAGCCCCCCCCAGGAACCACCAGAGAGGGTTATAAAACCCTGTCAGATGTCCCACTAAACGATGTCAGTAGACACCAATCATGCAACTCTGGTGGTGAGAAGCAGTTCAGATGTTACAGCACTGTCCCCACTAGGGCTTTATTTAGTCTACAGAAAAAGCCAAGTCTGCAGTTTGGAACTTTATGCTCACAGAAACCACTGTAAAGCCCTGGAATAGTCTGAAAACTTACTTTTTTAAAATGTACTGAGCCATTATTACTAAATAAGTTGAGCAGAGAACTGCAGTGGCTCAAATCTGTCTAAATCTTAGGTTAACGTGACCTAGCTAAATCCCACACACAAAAGTTGCCAGTTTTAGAAAATGCCTCAAAACTCACTTTCACTGTGCCAGCGAGCAGTCCCACACAGTGACTTACCATTGGCTGCTGCTGGTAGGCGCCATGCAGAGGCAGCTGAGCCGCTGACTGCTGGGGCAGGCCCAGCTGGGGGGCGGGGCCTTGATAGGAGGGCGGGGCCTGCTGCTGTGGGGGCGGGGCCGGCTGCTGGGGCTGTGGCTGGCTAGCAGTGGAGCTGTATGACATGCCTGGCTGGCCCAGGAGCGACTCGGCGAAAATAGAGGAGCCCCCCTGACCGCTGTCCACCGTCCCTGTTGCTAAGGTCAAACGAACTTGTGTAAGAGTAAGAAACAGCATTTAGCTATTCGGTTACTATCCACAGTAACCCTGGAGACCTGGAGGCTATTCTTCAAAGCAGAACATACATGTGGAAACTGTCCATTAGGAGGAGAAGTGACATTCCTGCTGGAGAACCCTTACATTTGGCTTAAGTTATCTGGCTAATGAAAAAAAATCCTGCTTTGTTGAATACCCCCCTGGACTCGGTATGTCGCTGACGTTTAGGGCAGGTCTAAGGATAGTTATGGAAAGTCCATGCAAACCTATTCACCCTTTTCTAAATAAGACTTACTCCTTACTTACTCCTCAGACCTCTTACGCCAGTTTAGGGAATAGTGACGTTCGCTATGCAGTCTGCACGAGCATTTGTGTAACTAAAAGCGTGCCTAATACTCCACAGTTTCAGACTGACAGCACATCTGTGACCCTGAGCAGGCCGGGTAAGACGCGTGTCCTGAGGCGACCCCGGGACGCGGACGTACACGTCATGGACATCCCAGCCGGCTGCTGCGCTCCCTGCTGCTGCTGCTGCTGCTGCTGCTGCTGCTGCACCTCTGCTTCCAGCTCCTCCGTTTCGGCCTGAGTCGGGCCTGGAGGCTGCAGCTTCTGGCCCTCGGCCTGCCTCTGCTCCTCCTCCTCCTCCTTTAACTTCTCCTGCCCTTCCCGGACCAGCTGCCTCTGCTCACGCTTGCGGCAGATCAGCGAGACGCGGTCCTTGATGGCCTTGGCTATGGTCTTGTGGTCCCCCTCGCACACGTAGCCGGACTCCACCTGAGGCAGGACGGGCCAGAGATGCAGTCGAGCTCAGCCATGCCACAGCTACGGCTCTGTAGCTCACCGTGCATTTGAGATGAGAGAACATGACTAATTTTTATGAAAACCGGGTAAAAGACGGGAAGGCAAATGACTGAGATAACCAGTTCCTGAATGGGGGTGTTAGGTTTCAGTGTGGAAAGGACTAGAACCATTCAAAGACTCACAAATTTAAAGATCCCCCCCCCCCCCGGGGCCTGTCCAACATACCATCTCCTGTGCGACCTCTTCAGGGACATCTTTCTGGAGGTCGAAGGAGAATTCGATGGCCTCATTCTCTTTGTACTTCCCCTTGAGCTTCTTCACGTCCTCAATGCGCAGCCACAGCTTGATGGCGATCATCTCGCCATCGTCCTCCTCGGCCAGCTCCACGCGCACGCCCGTCTCTTCCTGGAAGAAGGCGTGGTTCAAGAGGTCCTTGATGGCGTATCTGAGGGACGAGGCAGCGTTTAGTCAAGGAAATACCAGGCGACATGATGGCCAGAAGACAGGAAAGATCATTTCACTGTTCAACCCAGTCTCGAATTATTCATTCATTACACGATTCAAAGGATAACTAACGACCACAAAAACACCACAGGACAATTAAGAAAAATGGTGACGTGCCGTTACTGACAGTGTCACGTGGCGCTCTCATGAGTTATAATAAAGCCTGCCTGATGGTCATCGTAGTTCCAAAACAAGCATGGTAACAAGTCAGAAACAAGCAAAAAATTGCATGGAAGTTAGATGGCTTCTAAGCCACAAATGAAACAGTCCAATCAAAACGAAACGTGTACAAATAACATTCATGGCTTATGTAAAGTTAATCAAGCGTATTTACATTACTCCACGACCCTGCTGAGAATAAGTGAGTGAAGAATGGATGAAATTGTACATTAAAGTCTAAATAAAGATATATGGAAAACTACCACCTTAGTTATCAATGTGGTGCTACAACTGCATTTTTTAGAATGGGACAGTTAATCAGGTAGCCCTAGTGCCAAGTCCACAACATCGTATGTAAATCTAACAGCAGCACAATATCAAAATGTCCTTACGAAGGTGGCTGTGTGGGTAATCCTGCACATAAAGGTTACTGAAGGGAAGAGAGGGGAAACATCACGATCTATCCTCAACGTACGCACCAACACAGACCCTAAAGGCCAAGCCAAATTGTATCCAGAGGTAAAGAGGTATAATTGTAAAGCTAAGCTTGTGTTATCAGCAGCTGTTGATTCCAACATTCACACATCCCCTAGAGGCAGGGATAGGTGAAACAAGGCAATCAAGAGTTTGGAGATGTTCCTCACTTTGACAGTAACCCCAGTGATGCAGTTGTATAAAAACGTGCATGCATTTGGCTGGAAGGCCTCACCTCTCGTCCTTGTTCTGACGAATGCATCCCTCGATGATCTCCTTCACTTCCGGTATGGCCACCTTGTCGAAGCTTCCGGGCTTCACACCCTGATAGGGCAGAACACCAGAGAGCATTGACATGGATACCGAAGCAAGAGGCCTGTTCAGTCTGCTCGTTTAACGGGGGGGTACCTGTACAGAATAAGACTCCTTCCTCTTACAAGCAAAGGAATTTTGGTGATAAGTTAGGATAACTGAATTCACGTGCTAGAAAAAAAACACAATCTCATGCGCAAATAAGATGTTCATGACAAATAGCCCTTCCATCTGGTTTTACAGACCAGCAGCTACCCCAGTTCAGAAGACCGATATGAGCCCATAAATGCAGTATGGCGAATGGCTGCGGTTACATATGACCAAACACATGACCAGTATCGCCTCCTCATGGCTGTAAACCCACCTGCATTCAAAAACCAGGGAATGCAGGCAGTCTAGACCAATGTATGTACATCTAAAGAGGTATGAGGGCAGGAGAATCCCAAAACTCGGGCAAGACAATCAAAAAGCAGGATTTACGAGGTGCCAAGAGAAAAGAGAGCATGCCACTGCTGCATTTGCCAACAGCTACAGCTAACTAGTACCAGCCCCCGGCCACTAGCCAATAATATAGAAAAACAACCAAAAAAGGAGAACAGGTGAGCAATTAAACTTGATCAAAATGCTGTGCTTCTGATCTGCCACAACTGGCCCACCAAGAGTATCCGTTAAAATTAAATTAAATTTAGCGAGAACATGCAGTGCACTTAAAAAAAATAAAATAGCCTGTTAGCGATGCAAGGCACACACTCCGATTCAAAAAGGAACTGCAATGAACTTATGGAATAACTAAACCCTTCACAGGAGCTTCTTCGGAACAGATCAGATTTATATCTAAATCCGCGTTCACCGTGGCATGGAAAGATATCGAATCTTGCAAATCAGGTAACAGGTTATCCAAAGAACTGTCAGAGCGGTCCACCAAAGTGCAAAAAGGTCTAGACTTACAGGCGTCCTTGCACACCAAATGACTGAAAAATACCATCTTGGCATCAAAAAGCATTCAGAAAGCACAGCATCTCTCTTAAATGCTTTTCTCAGAACATCTGCCCTAATGTACACATTAACATTAGCTCTCTGAAGGATCAAATAGATAGCCTTGATTTGCTCAAGAAGAAAAAGAAAAAAAAACTTACCAATTTGAGAGTCAGAAAATGAGCTGTTCAAAATGAGGATGAAAGAGGTACAAAGAGCACTAGGAGCTCAGTACACCCGAACAGTGCATCCTGCACTTATATAGACACCCCCACCAAAAAACTCCATGGCCAAACAAAGTTAGGGATGACGGAACAGGCAATTGAATCAAGTATGAGGAGTGGCAATGGAATAAGGAAGTGATTAAGAAGCTCATTACCAACACCCCAGAGCTCCGAATGGAAGGCTTTATGCTGGAGTCGTGCCCATTTGGGTATTGTGAAAGACAGCAAAAAGGCAATGGACAGTACAAATTTGCAGAAGACAAACTGATTGCACAATTCAACTACCAGACTCAACGAATTACCCCTGAAGTAGAACTGATGGTCACTTCAATTCCTCAGCTTATTCTGTCATGGGGGCCATTACCTCCATCAAAGAGAAGATATGAGCTTAATTAAAAATCACTCACCATCCCATCATCACTCATCATTTGAAATGTTCCGCATTCTCCCTCAATTCAAGGGGGAAAATAAGGACAGCGTAAAATGGGAAAGGCTGTCTGAGGGCAGTAAGATCTGGGCTGAGCCCCCAAAGTCCTTCTTGACACAGAGGCTCAAGACAACAGCTGTGGCTCCAATCTGTGTGGGGACTGTATGATGCTGCCAGAAGCCGCGAGAGAGGGCGTGGGTGACAATCTCCCTTATGTTATCATTCACATAAGTAGGGAGCTAGGTCAATAGCGAGATAACCTACTGTAAGAAAAATGTGGAAAGCACTCAAGGTTGTGTAAGTTTGGGGGGGGGGGTGGTTGTGGGTCGTTATTTTTTTTTTTTTTTTTTTTTTTTGGGGGTGTTTTTTTGTTTTTTATATCTTCTTTTTTATCTTT
>JAODKM010000002.1:26402035-26419691 GCA_026780845.1 Petrocephalus sullivani | reverse complement strand
CTCGGTCTGCCCGTGGCCCGCGGGGGCCGACTTGCCCGGTTGCGGCCCGGCGGGGGGGGGGTGGGCGGGTGGGGGGGGCAACTGTGTGTTGTGAGTGGTTGCAGAGCACTGCTCAGTGTAGATACACCTTAATTAGCCCTGCACCAGGACCCAGGACCCCATTAGGGTCACCACCATTAACAGTTCTGATATCAACCCAAACATTGTCTAATACCTACTCCACCATCTCCACGATGATACCACCTAACATCCAACAAGCTGCTTCCATCCAAGCCAGTTCTCTGCATCCTTCGGTTTTCATGTGCAGTGAGCACTGAAGGTGCTGGAAGCTAATGTGAGGGGTTTGCCATCTAAAACCTGAGGAGGAGATTTTCCCTGGATTGCCGCATTAAATTTATTTCATGTTAGGCTCCTTAAGGGCATGTTTGAGGCATCTAAATGAAAGCACAGGAGCAGGACCTGCTTTTTTGTGACTCAAACCGGCTTCCATTCGCCTAAAAGCCCGGGTCTTTAAATACTCCTCACAAAAAGACAGAATATTTCCCACAATGCCCCGGTAGAGACATGCAGTAGGCTCCAACACTGAGCATCACCAGGACAGTGTGTGACTCTCTGCAGATGAAAGTGTCTGAAAACACAAATTAAATAAATAAGTCTGTAAAACTTCAGCTTTACCTGTGTTTTTCACGCTTAGCCAGATCCATTAAGAGGAAAATGCCCCTTTCAGTAAAAGGCCCCTTTCTCCAGGGTTTACACTGGTATTTCACAGAGCCTGCGTCGCACTTTGTTTCCATGAGTACGACCCACATTCCTCGCTTGTTCCGGAACATTCTGCCAATCATCAATTATTTAGTCTTTTTTTATTGAAGTACAGTTTTAGTCACAAGCAAACAGCTTCAGGGATAGAGCTGTTTAATCATGTATGTCTACAAGTTGTGACACTTCGTTTTACGTGTTTTTTCTTCACTGTGAAATTCTGGGTTGGATGTGTTTGTGTTGTACCTGTGTTTGAATCCAGAGGGTGGGAGTGTTAACAGGCCACGCGGTAAGAGGGGTGCCTTATGGGGTCTTCATCCGGGTGACATACAGATGCATGCCTGGTCTGTATTTGCCCGCAGATCGCACTCACATCCCGATTTATTCCCGTCCGATAAGGCCAATTTTGGCAGTGATTTGGTCCCGCCCACTTGGTGACGCATGTCTATGGAAGCTGTCGCATCATTATATTCCGAAAATAACAAATGAGCCATCAAAGGCAAGTGGTGACGGAGACTGGCCATCAGCAGAAAGCGATTGGGGGGCTTTCACGCTGATGCCGGGGCCCTGTATTCAGAGGCCCTTTAGGCCCCCCCCCCCACCGGCACAGCTCTGTAGCTAAAAGCCGGGTCCGGCTCATTGTGAGCACAGCAGGCGTTGGCGGTGAGGGGACGGCTTTGTGCGACGGGGAGTTTGCAATGCTGAGGTCTGTAGTGTGTGTGTATGCGTGCGCGTGTCTATGCATATAAGCTGGAACATAAGTCTGCATTAAGTCATGGAAAATTTTCAATCAGCATGGTCTGCTTTGTTAAAGGAAGTTGAAGTTTTGTGTAATTTTTAATTTGTTTTTCAATTATTGGGTTGGAGTTCGGAATCGTGGTAACACTTTCTATGAAGCTCATATTCATAAAGCCTAATAACTGCTCTGAGTAATTCATTATAACAAATTCATATAGTACTATAACTATGGTTCTGCATATTTTTTATAATTATGTATATATTAGGCACATATATATAATATATATTATATCTATAATTATTATAGCCATGTGTATTATGCATTATGAATTCTCTATGAATGTTTAATCTATAATCCACTATAAACACCTTCAGAATGCATTATAATTGGCGGTATATAAATTAAGGATGTGTTGTGCTGCATTATGAAAGTGTTTATAGTGCATTATAGATGAGACCTTCATAGTGCATTCATAATGCATCGTACACATCTGTATAATGTGTTATGCCTTTGTATAAATAGTTATAATCCTTTATGAATGCATTATGATGCATTATGAAGGTATATTTAATGCAGTATAATGACTGCTTTAAGTAAATTGTTACCAGAATCGTTAACTCTGTTAATGTTAGAGACAACGGGGAGATGTCACCACAGAGATATCCAACTTTGTGTGTGTTTGTGTGCATGTGCATGTGTGTATGCGTGTGTGTATGCACGGGTCATGTATAGATGACTTTGTGGTGACCAAATGTCCCTCACAATGTGATAAAAACCTGTTAATTTGATGTTGTGGCCACCATATATTATCAGTTCCCTCAAGTCAAAACTCAATAAGAGCTGTGACTGCAATCAAAAAACAAAAAATTTCTGAAGTCTTGTATTTTCTATGGTTACATATGGTTAAGAGTTGGGTAGGGGTTAGGGTGTCATTGTTGGGATTATGAAATGAATAGACTGTCCCCACAGAGATATGAATACAAATGTGTGTGAGTGTGTGTGCGTGCATGTGTGTGTGCATATGTGTGTGTGTGTGTGTGTGTGTGTGCCAGTGGGGGAGAAGCTCAGTTTTCTCGCTACTGATGATGGGCCAAACATACTGAATGCTTGCTGGAATAAATTCTGTTTGAAATTGCTTTTGGAAATAGGTTTTCTGTTTTATTTTTAGGTTGATTAAAAAACATGTCCGTAAGGCCCAAATGTATGCTGGGCCTGTATTCAAAGCCTTACCACTCATCAGTTAAATGACTTGGCTGTTGTGCTGTCAGATCACTAAACCACTTGATCATTAAACCCAGGGAAAGTTTTTAGTTGGACATGCTAAGCACACACTAGGATGTCAGGTCAACCAAATACTCTTCAGCTGCCTCTCAGAAAAACAGGCCAAATTTAAATCACAGTTTAAAAGACCCTGAGAAGTATGACTTGTCTTTGGCATCGTGATAGCTGTGTGGTCACAATATTACTGAAGGGTTGCAGTACACATATCCTGTGGTTAAACAGGCATATCCCTGGTGCTCCGCTCATTCTCTGCATTCATCAGAAGGAACCCTGGAAGCTAGGTGTCAACAGAACAGGCCAGCTGTAGGTAGATGGGGGGCGGACAGTCTCCCCATCTGGCAAACCTAACAAAAATGAATGAATCATTCAGAAAAGCATGTTCTTCACTGACCCCTCCCCCATCTCTTGCACCCAAGGGCTACATTTTGCTGCATCGTGCATCGGGCTTGTTTACGTCCAGCGGACCGCACTAACACCAGCCCCCTCCCTTGTACACACGCATTACGCTTTCCCTATGATGGCCATCACTTCCTGGCTTCCTGCCAATTGAACACCAGGGCAGACCAGCGGCACAGCGCCCTCTACGGCGAGCGCGCCGTAATTTGACGTCAGCGGCAGGGCCTAACACAAATTGCGGCAGACAGATGTGGGATGTAAAAATTATTTATGTGACGGCGAGCAGAAAGATTAATTACCAGGAGTCCGCATGCACACGCCGCTGTAATTGCTCGTAAATTATTACGGTTCATGGTGATGTGCACGGGAGGCCAGTGAGCCTCCCCTTAAAGGGGGAAAATGCCCGCTTATGGCCCCTGGGGGACGGCAAACCAGCGGCGGGATGATACTGACAATGGTACAAGGTTAGTGATGTAGCAGGAATTGAGTCTCACTGCACATGGGGGATCCCTCTCTAGTCAAAGTGCCCGGCTGTTTCTGCCATATTATTCTGGATGTTTGAAATATGGTTGTTAATCTCCCGCGTGCCCCCTTCCCCTTTTAAGCCACAGCAAAGCGGGGAGCTTCCGGGGATTCGCTCCCATGCCAGAGGGGCTTAATATGCATTGAGCCCTCAACCCAAGACTCAATCTGTCTCGATTATGGCAGTTGAGCCGAAATGAGCTTCCTGTTGCTCACTGCCATCAGAATCAGAAAGGCCTTTATTGGCCAAATATATTAAATATATCATCTGTCTAAATATAACATATACATAACATATAAGGCAATTTCAAGACAATTTACAAGCATGTACCCATGAAATTTCAAATTACATATACTTTTTTTACACTGGACTGACTACCTACAGTCAGAAGCTACATGAGGTATATGATATAAATATGGTGGATATCAATGAGTGGGGGTGATGCTAGGAAGATATGCTGTGTGCATCTCAGGTTGTGTGCAGCCTCCAAGAAGCATACATGCAAGGTTCCGCAAATCATGAAGAAATGTGGCTAGCAGGCTGACATGGAGATGCAGGGTGGAGTGCACGCACTTTGGCTCTCATCCACACATACCCGAGTAAGGAGTAAGGAGCTCGCATGAAGTAACGCCTACACTCGTCTGCTGTGTTTCCTCTGCAGTGGACGGCTGCATCGACTGGTCTGTGGACCTGAAGAGGTACCGGGTGCTTGCTGGTGAGCCGGTGAGGGTCAAGTGTGCCTTGTTCTACAGCTACATCCGGACCAACTATAGCATGGCCCAAAACAGCAAGCTGAGGCTCATCTGGTACAAGAACAAAGGTGACTCCGAGGAGCCCATCATCTTCTCCGGACATCGGCTCAGCAAGGAGGAAGACTCCATCTGGTTCCGTTCGGCTGAGCTAGAGGACAACGGGTTCTACACGTGCGTGTTGAGGTGAGTAATGTTGGGCCGGCCCTGCTCTCTAATTCCAGTTTATAGATCACTCCCGTCTAACCCAATCCAATGAACTGCACTCTCTGATATTTGAATGTGAACTTCCACAAAAGAACGATCTCATCAAGGTCGATTAAAACTCGTTTATTGTCAGGAAGCCGCTCCGTGTTTCCCTCGGCGTTTCCATGGGCTGGAGCCGTCGTGGAGACGAGATGTCTGAATCCGGGCCCTCTCAGCAGAATTCCTTATCAGGCATCGCCAAGGGGGCCGGTTTGCTGTGCCGATCTTATCGCATTGGGCTGTGCTGAGATGGTTGCATCATCTGACTGACCCCCTGGCCGCCTTTATCGGTTATCTCTGACAGCAGCACCAAAAGGCTGACTCCGTCACCGCAGATGGGCACCCGGCTCTGTTGCCGCGGAGGAGGGCGATCCTGCGTCGCTCAGACGGTCCCCATGCCTCTCCCGGCCAGTAATAAGGCTCCTTAATAAGAGGCACTTCGTATTCCCCTCACGCTACGCTGACAGTCTAATTAGGGCCCAGTTCCTGTCAGGTTCCCCTTATTATACCGGTTGGACATGGGCAGGAAGAGGCATGATGCACTGCAGCACGTTAGCCGATAGCCATCAAACCGAAGACAGGCACAGAAGCATGTGGCGGCCCGGCTATCTGCGCTCTGCGCATGCTTTCCCGCTTTGCGGCTTCGCTCCGGCACGCATCCATGCAACATCTCTGAAATAAAGGCCCATGTGTCACCCAAACGGGGAGGACGCGCAACTTTCCAGCGTGTGGCATAGAAACAGGGCCAAGGCACTTTAATGAGCTGCGGCTCTGTGACCAAGTTCCGCAAGTGAACGGACCTCAACGTATCTAGATCACGAACCGTGGGGCTTCTGCCCCTATGCGGCGGACGAGATGCTTGAGGCGTGGGGGGCCATCGCCGTTGAAGTCAATGTTACTGCTGGCCATTGTGCTTGAAATGCCTGGGTGAGCTTGGAACAGAGGAACCGGCCTTTTGATAGCATCTCTCTCCATGGTCCTGGCGTCCAACTGAGCCCTACAAAGGCAGTGCAGGGATGATCCCCGGACCCACAAGCTACAAATGCAGTAATCTGCAGTAAGGAGACGTGACAACCTGAGCTTTTTTTGTGCCGAGGTAATGCAGCTGCTCTTGTATTGTGTGACAAAGCAAAAAACACTGTCATGGTGTGGCTGGCATCGGAGGCTTGCATGAGGATGTGAGTTTCCCTCAGTTTGTTGTACTGTGGACATAAGTAGATTGCTCTGAAACTCCTTTCGTCTGAACTATGCCACCAAAAGACTTCTGTGCATTTTCTTCAAAATGTTGCCTACAGCTGGGCACCCCACTGGGGTCTCAGGACTGTGTCCCACCTGCCGTTTTTTCCCTCCTATCACTCGCTTGTCAAAGAGCCCATCTTTCAGGCTGATCTCACCTTTTATTTTTACGATAATCTTTTCACGAAAGAGAGACAAGCGAGGAAAGTCACCGGTGTCTAGCCTGAAAAGCAACTACGAGCTCCGTTGCAGCCCCTAACTGTCAGCTGTGGTTTTGTAGGACAGTCAGAGCGAGACCTTTCTAGGACGTCACGAACGGCCAACAGCATGTGCGAAAGTGGCAAGGCGTCACTGGTTTCGCACCGTTCCGGCAAATTCCAGGACCTCGTCCCTAATTGTGCCCCCCTGAGGCTCACAGATTCCTCTCAGGCTGTAATTTTGAAGGACGTTGGTGTGCACCTTTTTATCAGAAGATACCACTCCTTTTCTGGAGGTAATTTCATGCTGTTCAGCTAAAGCCTCTCCTCTGTGACAGAAACTGGGCAGTACACAAATCGATATGGGGTGGGCTGTAGGTCCCAGAGGAGCCCGGCTCCAGATGTAGCTAAAATCCCCTGTTTCTGAAGAGGCTAAATGAGCCTCACTGTGCATGTCTCACCAGGGCTCTTATCACAGAGGGGCTGTGGGGTATTACAGGTGGTCGCTCAGAGAAGCCACTGGCAGTGAGATGCCCAGGATACCTGCAGGTTTATACACCCCACTTGCGATTGAGGTATTTGTTAAACGTCAGATGCTGCACCGGATTGTTCAACAGTAAACATTTTGCGAAGCAAATAGCACTCCTGTGAACGTGCCTGACATATTAAAATATTACAGTCACAGCTGGTGGGGAAAAAACAGCAAACCTGACCCTATTTATGTGAATTTTGATGTATTACAAGAATACAAAAATACAATGTAATTAATATATAAATAACCAATCCAGAATAATGGTATGTTTGAACAAAAGCCTGTGTTTTTAGGGTCTCATTTGCTAAAGCGTTTTTTCGTTGTCAGGGCTGTATCGGGTTTTATTTGATTGGATATTGGCTACATTGAAACCCGCAGAAACCAAAAACTAAAAACCTAGTTCATCCACCTCTCCCCCATCCCACTCCATCCCACCTTGCTCCCAACCCCGTCCCGCCCCTCCCCCACTTGCTCCATGTGGTCTAAAGTTTAATAAATGCTTTAAATGGAGTTGTATGGCTCCCTCTCTAGGTTGGGAGGGGCATGACAGCTCACCCACCCTAGGCGCCCTATTGGTTAGTGACAGGAAGGATCTACTGAGGCGGTCTCATTAAGTCACTGTTGGACCCACCTTGCACCTTCAGCATTAGCGACGACAATGTGGCCTGTCACCTTGTGTCAATGCGGCCATGAAGATGCTTCAGTGTCAGCAGCTCCAGGACCTTCTCAGCTGCTCCTGTTGTTAGCCTAAATACCAGGAGCTGCGCAAGCTTCAACCTTGGCTCCCGTGTGACCTTGAGCTTAGGACACAGCCATTTCTGGGGGGGCTCCAATGCTGCTTTTATTGCTGTCGCATAAAGGGCCGACAGATCGCAGTGTTTTTTACTGAGATTTTTGACGTAATATTCTGTCCTTGTGATCCGATCACAAATAGTCCTTGCAGGCAGATCAGGGGACGCCTCAAACTGGGGTCCTTAGAAGACTTGCCTTTAATTTACCTCAGCTGCAGCTGTTGAGAGTCTGTCCACTTGTTCTCATAAATGATATCCAACCTTAATGAAGCTTTATCTGAACGGGCAACATTTACGGCTTTATGTGCCACCTCATATTCGGCCTCATCTAAATTTTACAGCACTGGAACTTTTTTTAAGCGCCTAAATACATCATTTGGCAGAAATTCATAGAATACATTTTGACAGTAAGGTCAAATAACACTGTCAAGTGTCTTCCTGTTACTCTTTCAGACTTTCAGGTTGAATCAAAGATGAACATTCAGCTGATGACAGAAACAGCGAGAAAGTTCTGTATGATATACTTTACTTTTAATACACAGGAAATCATCCACAGATCGGCAGATTGAACCTAATGTCACCTTGTGTGTGGCTGTGCTTTAATACAGATGTGGTTTTTAGAGAGCAGTGTGTTTTTTCCTTTTGCTAACATTTGAGAACTACAGACTAAAAAATATTAAAATAAAAAATATTCCAGCTCTCAGAGAAGTTTCTAGGTAAAGACACATACACAGGCTGCAAGAAAGGACAGCAGCGCCATTGCCGTTTCCTTCATAAACTGGACACTGTGGTGACGTTCCCCAGCTATCCTAAGATTGCACTTTGTTGACGTTCCCCGATGAACCAAATACTGCATTTCTTGACACTCCCTGGTAAACCAGAGTCCATCTTAGGCTGCTCTTCCCCAGGGAGGCAGAGCTTACAAAAGCATTACAAGATGCAGTGCATGAGTTTCAGAAGGCACATCTGAACTGGCAATCTCCCGTGAAATGCATATATTGCACTGCCCAGACGGGTACACACGGAAAGTGGAGAGTAATTGTACTTTGGATGATTGTTGAAGTTGTTCTATATTTACATTAAATTATCGTTACATTTGTTCATTCATGTTTGTCTGTGAACCATGAAGTGCTGGACGCCCTCCCCAGATTCGCATCTGGCACTAAATGTTCCACTGCATTTTGTATTGCTTCTCTGAAACTTCAGAAGAAAGACCTTTGACTGAATGATAAATCACAGGGAGAGTGTTGAAATAGTATTTTTTATTCTATTTTGATCAATGGAATTGGCCTGAATTTCGCTCCGAACCGCTGAATGTTAAAAGTTCTCTTTCTGAAATCCTTCTTTATTAAGTCCCGTTATTAAGTTCAAAGAGCATACAATGCCATTTTTCAAAGCCGCCAGCAGTCATGGCAGAGCGACCGCCTGGACGCAGAATCCCAAGTGGAAAGTTTGGGTTAAAGTTTTGTTTAGACACAGAGGTCAGGGTTCCGTGGGGATTTTTACATTTCATTCATTTTAGCAGATGCTTTTACCCAAAGGAGCATGCAGTAGAGAGAGCAGAGCCAGCCTGTCCCTAGAGCGGTCGGGGGTTAGGGTGAAATCACTCTGCTGACCTTCTAATCACAGGCAGAGATCTAACTCACACACCACCCAAGGAGGAGGCAGAATTTTAACCTAAAATAAGAAATCCTCCTTGGATTTTAAGTCCACCGCCTAAACCGCTCGCCATCACACATCATTGATGATCTCCGTACGCCTTGAAGAGCATGTCAGTACCAATGCCACGCGTTGATGTAAATGTACGTTTAATATTGATTTACCACCGAGCAGCTGAAAGTCATTTTATTGGACAAGATACGTGATGTATTGGCTCTCTGAAGAACCGCTGTCTCGGTTGATGTTCCCCTCAAGATGCTACTCTCGTCTAAATTACTCTTCTAAAGAGGCTATCAGGATTGATTATGCTAACTAGTGGCACGTCTCAGAGTAGCTTCGTATTAGCACAGGAGATCCTGGCTCTTCACTGAACAGTGCCCCCTAGTGTTCATCCTCCATCTTGCCTTCCATCATGAGCTCTCCGTTTTCTGGCCGCCGCATGCCGTTGAGTCCGCAGATACACTGACGGGAAGCGGCCCGCCGTCAGTGGATGAATCACTTCATTTGAGCTCCATGTTAAACTTTGCTTGGGACTCACATTTTAAGCTAGGTCGTCGTTTTTCTTATGGCTTTGAGAGGGACGTTTATAGACCGTCTTCACAAATGAGGTCACCTCAAAGCTGTTTAGCTCGAGAGCACGTACCATCTCGTTGCCAGCCCCCCCCACCTCACCCCTAACTCCTACTCCCAGTCTGTTATAGCCAATGGCGCACCAACTGCTATGGCCTTAAAAAAGGTAAGATGAGCTTTATCGATCCCGGGGGAAGTTCTGGTGCATACAGTAGCAAGGCACGTATAGTTTCGACAAACAAACAGATAGGCTGTATTTATTTATATTTAACTGGGGCTTTTTTTTCCAAAGCAACGTAGATATTTTTGAGAAAGCAGGTCAGCCAGGAATGGCCCTAGAACAATTGGGGGTTAAGGGCCTCGCTCAGGGGCCCGACAGCGACATCACTTTGCTGACCCTGGGACTTGAACCTTCTGATCATAATCGCAATGTCCTGACTGGCCCAGTAAACATAGTGCAAACAAATTTAAGAAGTGCACACTACACAAACCGGAGATCCCAAAAAAGAAAAGAAAAGAAATAAACAAATAAAAACAGATCGCATTAGAGTTTTACTACAATCCGAGTGGGATCCTTCCAGTAGGTATTATGTGGAGGAATGGATACACACAAATAAACTTCAATAAAGAGAAAGCAGTGCATGTTGATGAGAGCTTCCCATGAGGAGCTGGCTATTATGATGCACAGAGAAACCATCGTAAGCCAAACTTGTTTTTGTAAATTGCCATTTGAGACTTAGTTAAACTAGTGTGAAAATGAGCTAGAGCAGATTGAATTCCTTCCTTACTATGCATATAATTTAATCAGAGAGGTGTTGCTCAAGTTGTTCATTTGCGAGCAATTGCAGGGGCAGTCAATGAATCATTAATGATGTGAAAATAAATCAGAATTGCGCAATGTCTGAAGAGCGTGATTACTCCTTCTATTTGTCGGAAAGAGATCACAGAGAACATCCTGCTCATTTGTCCTGAATGACTGCAGCATCTGTTCTGTCTTTCCGCTGTGTTGTTTTTTAATCACAACAATAAAACAACACGAGTGCCAGCCAAAATAACATCTAAGATCTACCAGCCAAGGGCACGGAGGGAGTAGTGCATTGTGGGTCACTCCTAAAGCCACCGCGGTTGCGTGGTATCTGACAGACTGATATGAGGCTGGTTGAGGTGTCTGGGCAAGAGCTGAAGTTGTGTGGTTGAGTGCCTTCTGCTCCTTTCTTCTGACCTGGGCATTTGGCAGGGGCGTGGGGAGTGCCGGAAAGGGTGACAGTCTGAGGAGGTGACCTGTGAAGCCACCTGGGCTGCCATCCGTCTCGGCTCACGGCCGCGTCAGGCCTCATTAAAGCCCATGTTATTCAAATAGCACTTCGGGATCACAGACGGTGTCGCCTCTGAAGTTGTTTACTTAAGAAGAGCAGCCAAAGAGAGAAGCGCATTTAAGTGACTGCTCTCCCTGTTAGATGCGCATTTAAGTGACTGCTCTCCCTGTTAGATGCGCATTTAAGTGACTGCTCTCCCCGTTAGGAGACGGATCATATGGATTGACCAAAAAACAGCGCGAGGGAGGAAGAATCAATACTTGCTTTGTGCGTGAGTGCGGCTGGTGGAGGTGAAGCTCTGGAATGTGAATCCTCTCATGCTCTTTCAGAAACTCCACCTACTGCATGAAGGTGTCCATGTCCCTCACCGTGGAGGAGAGTGAGGAGGGCTTGTGTTTCAGCAGCCGCATCCGGCACGTGGAGAAAGCCGAGATCACCAAGAGTAAGATGATCACCTGCCCAGATATAGAGGATTACCTGGCCCCATACAAGCAGCCCCGGATGACCTGGTACAAGGTAACCCACGAAGTGACTTTACTGGACTGTGGCAGAGCATCGCTCCCACAATGTAGCTCTGGCACGAATGGAATAGAATAGAATAGCTTTATTCATCTCTGTAGGGAACTTCACTTATCTTCTCATGAGACATACAGACATATATACAGATTTGGGCAAGCTTAGGGGTCCAGGAGATGGTCAGCCAGTGTCCAGTGCCTCTGTAGGAATTGGGGGTTAAGGGCCTTTCTCAGGAGCCCAACAGTGACAATAGTCTGCTGGTTATGGGAACTAGACAGCATGTGGTAAATATATGCAATATACGCAGGAGAGCTGTCAGTGTTTATTCTGTTTATCATGATTACAGATACTCTTATCTAAGGCAAATTATACCACATAAAAGAAAGACCCCCTACCTACTTATGCATCCCAGAGGAAAGGCAGTCAGACGTCATTCAAAGGCACAGCGGCGAGTCCCCAGGGAACCTTGGGCTTTGGATCTTAGTCAATTAGCAGCTTGGCTGCCGGGTGTGTTACATATGACCCTGGCACTTTCAGGAGTGTCAGAAGAAGCAGTGGAGGAGCTCCATCATGGTGAATACAACCCATATTTGGATCCCCGAGGTGCAGGAAGACGACGGAGGCAACTACACCTGCGAGCTCCAATATGGCAGCAGGGTGGTGAGACGGACCACTGAGCTCAAAGTCACAGGTAGGCCACCTCCGCATCACCTCCATATCACCTCCGTATCACCTCCGCATCACCTCCGTATCACCTCCGTATTGCCCAAGAAAGGCAGGTTTGCTGAGGAACAGGGCACAGGGCTGCACCTGCTGACCTGGAACTTCTATGCTATTGTCTTTCGGAAGTCAGCTGGATAAGCTGCAGGCCCAAGTGAAGGTCCAATAGGGTTGGTGTTAAGCAGACACCTCAAACACGTCCCCCATTCAGCCTCCATCTCTCTCTCCAGTCTAAGGTGATCTAAGGTGGATGTGCTCAGTGCCTCCTGGCCTAAGATCACCATTTACACATTTGTATCACACAGGGATGGTCTAGGCATTTTTTTTGGAAGATTCTCTTAAGCCCATCGTATTATGGGAGGTTTGGAAGAGTGATTTCAGGGTAGCATTGATGTCCGTCTGCCCATGTGGACACTGCAGCCTCCACACCCCTACATACTCAAAGACCGGGAAGCCAGTCAGGCCGTTGTGATCTCTGGAGGGGGGATGACCATAGGCCAAGAAGGTGAGGGGATGATCACAGAGGTGTCTCAGAAGGTCAGTGACACCCCCATCACAGTCTTGCCAGAGAGCAGGAGTGTCAAACCTGGTGAACTGGCAGGTTTCTCCTTAAAAACATACACTGAAGGCCTCCTCCAATCTGCCCTGCTGAGAGCCCCTTTCCACTGTAGCCACGGTAACCCATTCCAATCTCGAAACCCCAACTGCACCCCCCCTCCAGCTTCCCCCAATCGAATCCTGAGGTGTCATTTTGCCAGAATGATATCACGGTTCACCTGTATTGCCACGAGGGCGGGTTTACGCTGAGCAAGCACAGAAACGGCCATCAGCAGAGAAAAATGAGGCCAGCCCCCCCTCCCTACACCCCCCGCCCAGACGTGTTCCTAGGTAAAATGCCCCCGTTCAAAAAAAAAAAACACTGTGCTGTGGATAAATTTACCACCAATTTCAGACTCGGCGAGAGGTGAGCAATCAACTCTGCGGGAAGGTCGCGGCACATCTTTGCTGTCCAATCAGCCGGCATCGCGGTGTGCCGAAGATGCGTTTACCCCTCGCCTGAGGGGGCTGTCAGCTCCGCCTTCCTGGGACACCCTCCCACGCTTTGCTCCAGACCCCAACACTTCACACCACGGGCTTCTAGAACCGCAGAATGACTTCAGCAAATGTTCTCCTAAACAAACAGAATAAATGCGCATAAAGATGTCAGCCACGCGCTGTAGACGAGTCGCAACATCAGTGAGGAGCGCTTTAAAAAAACGGGACTGCCGGGGCCCTGTATTCACAGGAACTGCGTAAGCCAGGACACGCAAAGTCACGGATTAATTATTTGATTAGTGTCCCACCGTTATGTCTGATGTCTTCAAATGGCCTGTAGAGATAAAGCGAGATAAATAGCTGTGAATGCACCATCTGTAAAGCCCGCGGACCGTACCATCTGGACGTTTGGAGGGGGGTGGAGGCGAATGCACGGTGGCGCGGAAGACAGAGCACCGGACGCATGTGAGAAGCTCTTCGGCCCGCACTCCCATTAATCCCCCCGTGCGGTTGACTTCCTCCTTCCATGTATTCTGCTTAAACTTTGTTTTGTTTGTGTGCTGAGCCCTTCTGTCCACCAGAATTCTCGCTGTTTTACTCTTCAAGGTAATTGCATGTCCACTATACAGACAAAAATACTGGGCCACGCCTCCTAATCATTGAACTTTGGTGTTTCATACAGACCCATTGCCACAGGTGTATAAAATCAAGCACCTAGCCATGCAGTCAGGTTTACAATCATTTGTAAAAGAATGGGCCATTCTGAGGAGCTCTGTGAATCCAGTCGTGGTACTGTCATACCATGAAATGTCTTCCCTACTGGATATTCCACGGTTAACTGTAAGTGGTATTATTGAAAGTAGAAGTGTTTGGCTGTGGCATTAACCCCAGCACAAAAACTATGCACGGGGAGCTTTGTGGAATGGGCTTCTGTGGCCAAGCAGCTGCATGCAGGCCTCACATCATCAGACACAGTGCCGTTGGATGCAGTGGTGTAAAGCTTGCTGCCACTGGACTCTCAACCAGTAGAAACATCTGATGGATGAATCTAAGTTTGGTGGATGCCAGAAGAACATTAGCTGCCTGACTGCATTGTGCCAGCTGTAAAGTCTGGTGGAGGAGGGATAATGGTATGGGGTTGTTTTCCAGGAGTTTGTCTAGGCCCCTTAGTTTCAGTGAAGGGAACTCATAACATTCAGCATTCCAAGACATTTTGGGCAGTTCTATGCTTCCACCTTTGTGGGAACGGATTGGGGAAGACTTTATTCTGTTACAGCATGACTGTGCTCCAGTGCACTAAGGTCCCTAAATAAATAGTTGGTTGAGTTTGGTGTGGAAGAACTTGACTGGTGTGCACAAAGCCCTGATCTCAACTCCATCAAACACCTTTGGGAAGAACTATACCGGAGGCTGAGAGGCAGGCCTTCATGTCCAGTATTAGGGCAGGCCTTCATGTCCAGTATCAGGTCCTGACCTCAAAAATGGCCTTCAGGATGAATAGGCAAAAATTCCCAGAGACACATTCCATAAACCTGTGGAAATCCTTCCCAGAAGAGTGGCAGCTGTTATAGTTGCACAGGGAGAACCAAATCCATAATGATCCTATAGATTTGGAATGGCATGTCATAAAAGTACCTGTAGGTGTAATGGCCACTCTTTGTACATATAGTGTATATTATTTTCCGTTTTGAAAACCAATGGAAATTTGGTCCGGTAACCTTGGAACCAGCAGTCATAAAGCATGAACTTCAGATCCAGAATGGGCTTTTCAGAGGGTTGGTGGTGCCGTTGAGTGAGTGGGAGCACTCATATTCACGGCTGGAGATCGGCCTGGAAAGGGTTGTGTCAGGGGCCGGCGGTGGGGTGGAGCGCGAGCAGGAGCGGTATGGGGATCGCCTCGGGCTGGAGGGGCACAGCTGAGTCGTGTCCCCATCCCTGCGCCAGGCAGGAGCTCGCTGGAGGATCTATGGCCTTGTCAGGAGCCTGCCACCGTGTCCCGTTTGCCGCAGGGTGATAAACGGGCTCGCTCGGGATAGCCCGAGCCGCCACGCCCCCACACTTTAATAACTATGCACACAGCAGGGTGGCACTGCCCCGGTGCCCTCGGGGGGTGCACTGGCTTGCCAAGGCATGCTGCCCCCCCGCGTTGCAGCACAGGCTTGGACACCTTCGCAGAGCACGGGAACCCTGTGAAGCTCCACCCCTTCTATCACCACGGCAGCAGACTCTCCCGCTTGCACCTGCTAATCCTCGCCGATGCCTCCAGGCGTATCGGGGGCATTAAGCCAGCGAGTCCTGCACCCGCGTGCCACGTGAAGACCTTGTTACAGCCCCTGGAGCGAGGAGGAAGATGGATGGTTCTGGAAAGCAGCTTCAGTATGTGCGGTGCAGCTTATGACTATTTATTGGAAAGTAAGCTGAGAGAGCATTATGGTTTGACACCAATGAAGCTCAAATCGACTTTTTTGAGTCTTACTGCCACCTTGGTCCCACAGCTTGACACGGATATGGGCCTCAGATTTACTGACCAGGCCGTCCTGCTCACTGCTGTTTGTGGGAAAGAATTGTCTTGTTGCCAGTAATGCTTCCAGTTAGTCTAGCATCAAAAGTCAATGATTCCTCTCCAGGCCAAGCAAAATTCATTACTGCGAGATGATGCGGCCTGTGGACCTTCTTATTACTCAAGGATGGAGCTCGAATGGAAGATTCCGGGCATCGACTCGAAAAAGCAAAAGCCTGAGTTTACATGTTGTTACCTGGATAGCTAAATGATGGAGCATTACCTACACGATCACCCAAAACACGAGCTGCAATGCTGGCTTTTGGGCTTTTTGAGCTCTGTGTGTAGCGGAAGTGTAGCTTCTTCGACCTTCCTGTGCTTCTCTGAGTGGCTCCACCCCTACATGTCTGCTGGGAGACACATGGATCGCACCCATTGTGTGTTTAATGATTTGTTAGCTGCTCTTCAGTTTAAGCAGGTCTTGTGCTCCTACTTAGACCCCAGTTGGGGTGCTGCTCTCGATCACGCATTACTCTCCCATCAGGCTACCATGCTGTCAGTCTGTGAGACAAACATTTCTTCAAGTCTTCCTCTTTCTCTTTTTGTCATTATGTGAAGACAGCCTCAATAAGAAGTGTGAGAATCCTGTAAACCTATCGATTAATGGCTGAAATAAGCCACAGGCAATCATTAGCGTTATTCATAGCCCTCTCCTCGTGGCTAACTGGCCAGTCAATACTACCTAATTATAGCACAAGCGTAGCATAGCTGCTGACACTGTGGACCAGACGGCTGCCTTGAGGCTTTTAAACAGCCTATCGGAATCTCCCTAAATTCCTTATCGGTTACTTTGGGCGCAACCGTGCCGGCGTCTTCCCGTCCACTTGGCTTGAGCTTCAGCATCTCCACAGGGAGCTTGAGCATTTGCACCCCCGCAGGTCCTGTTCCAGAAGGGCATGTCTAGTTTTGGTGAGGGGACGGGGGGTCCAACAGAAAGTTTCCCACCTCAGTTTTCACAGTCATCATTGAAATGCTCTGGCTCTGTCTGCATATTTGGGAAGGGGCTGCCACTGAGTCCTGCTGTTTAAAATGTATAAATCGAGTTTATACTGGATGAGTGTAATCACTTAAGCTAAATGAGTGACTGATTACACCTAATGATTCTAAAATTAGATAAGTATAAAGACTGACAATCTAGTGATTGTTTAATCATGCTCTAATGCACATTTCAGTTTAAGTGCTGAGTAATGGAGGAACATTAAAGTAAAACATCTCTCTCTATATATTATTATTATTATTATTATTGTTGTTGTTGTTGTTGTTGTTGTTGTTGTTGTTATTGTTATCGGTGACATCTCATTGGTCATGGTATGCTCTTGCCCTATACTGCCTGGGATAGACTCTGGCTACACCATTACCCCCACCCTCATGACCCTATAGTATTAAAACACCCATTCATCCATCTTCAGTAACAACCTATCGAGTACAGGATCAGCAAGCCTGAAGGCATATGGCATAAGACAAGGTAAATGGAAGACAGTCAGTCACAGGTCACATTCCATACACACACAAACACACGTGCTCACACATACTCTATCCTACTGAAATATACTGTCCTTATATTACTGCATATACTGGTCTTAATCAATGTAATAGATGTTCCCACAAATCTACAGAAAGATCAAGTCCAGTAATTGTGTCATGCTAGGGTAACATACAGTTACGAGTGGGCCACACCAACGAGTAAAGGTATTTCAATGTTCCTGTACAGTACACGCAGATGCCAGAGTGTTGCGGGAGTGTGTATATCACAAAGCAGATTTCACTGCACTGAGTCATTTGGGTGGGGGGGGGGGGGGGGGGGGAAGGGGCCCTCCGCCTGGGGGGGGGGGGG
>JAODKM010000002.1:26379514-26390031 GCA_026780845.1 Petrocephalus sullivani | reverse complement strand
CTGTCCCCAAGAAGGCAGTGTCCCCAAGAAGACACCATCCCCAAGAAGGCACTGTCCCAAGAAGACACCATTCACAAGAAGGCAGTGTCCCCAAGAAGGCACTGTCCCCAAGAAGGCAGTGTCCCCAAGAAGACACCATCCCCAAGAAGGCACTGTCCCAAGAAGACACCATTCACAACAAGGCAGTGTCCCCAAGAAGACACCATCCCCAAGAAAGCACTGTCCCCAAGAAGGTACCGTCCACAAGAAGGCACCGTCCATAAGATGACAGTGTCCCTCAGTTCCTTCGTATACACAGAAGAAGTCGTTGTCTCTTATTCCCTTTATATATATTTTACTCTTAGTAGAAGACGCTGTCCCCAAGAAGGGAATGTCCCTGATAAAATACTGTCCCCAAGAAGGCACTGTCCGTAAGTCCCTTCATATACACGTTATGTCCACTCAGGTGAAGTCATTGTCCCTTAGTCCCTTTAGCTACACTTTACTCTCAGGAGAAGACACTGTCCCCAAGAAGGGACTGTCCCCTATAAGACACCATCCTTGAGTGCCTTCATATACATTAGGTCCACTCAGGAGAAGTCATTGTCCCCTTAAAGACACTGCCCTCAAATCGTTTTATGTACACTTTTCTTTTGGCAGAAGATACTGTCCCCAAAAAGTCACGATCCTCAACAATACATTATCCCTCAGTCCGTTCCCCTACACATTGTCTCCTCTCAGAAACACACAGCGCCCCCTTTTGTGAGAGAAATGCACACGATGCTCGCTGTGAGGTGCCCTCCCCATGCAGAGCTTCACTCCTCTGCCCGCAGACAGAAATATCCCTTCAGAGGACGGAAAAGCAGGGAAGCGCCGCCCCGTGTATTTTTGTTTGGTGCTGTTAGTGGAATCACACCTGAATCTGCATTGTAGGCACCCGGCCTGGCTGCTCTCCGCGCCACCTTCAATTCTATTCAATGAAAAACCTAATTTCCTCATTTCCATCATAAGACAGGCAGGATTCTCCTCAAAATATTGCTTTGTGTAGAGAGTATGCAAAACCTGCACAGAAAATATCAACCTTTTCCAGGCTTATTTTCACAAAGCTTCTCCAGAATAACTTATCTGTACGGACGGCTGGGATTGCGATGCAGGGTCGGGGATTGGCCCTGTGGATGTGTCTCGCAAAGGCCCGGGGGCTTTCAATGGGCGTTGCTGTTCGTTACTGATCTCCGTCGCTGATCTGTAGCGGTACCAAAGTGTCCGGACGGTCAGACCGTGTTCGGTCGCCACTCACCCCGCCGTGATCCACCCGCCCTAAATGGATTATGGAGATTGGCACAGATGAGGCCTCGTTGGTGGAGTGTCCCATAAGGAGCATCCGTGAGCCAATTAGACACCTTTCAGAAGCGATTACGGGATTTACACGTTAACTGCACGCCACTCGTTAACTGTGACGGCGCAGTGCTGCCCACCTGTGCTGCCCACCTGTGCTGCCCACCCGTGCTGCCAGTAGGGCTTCAGCAGGGGGAGTGTGTCACCCCCGTCAGCGGCTCCCGTCTCCGTGGCTGGATCCGTACAGCGCTATGGCTCAGCGCGGCTCAGGGGCCGGGCCTTATCTGGGCCGTCCCTGTCGCGCTCCAAGCTGGCAGCACCGTTAATGTGCTCGCGTTTTCGGTGCCCGAGTTACAGACCTCATTCTGCCCTTTTTATCTCCTAATTTATACAATTATTGAAATGATTATTACTTAATTACCACTTTTAACCTTGGTGATATATTGCTTGGAATTGAATTAAGTAAAGTGACCTCTATTAAAGTCTTTTAATGGGCTTAAGTAATATGGGACAGAGATATGCAAGTTCTCTGAAGGCTGTTCAGCTACCGAGGTGGGAGCCCATGCTCTGTGTGTGTCTGTATGTGGGTGTGTGTGTTAGTGTGTGTCTGTGTGTGGGTGTGTGTGTCTGTGTTAGTGTGTCTGTGTGTGTGTGTCTGTATGTGGATGTGTGTGTTAGTGTGTGGCTGTCTGTGTGTGGGTGTGTCTGTCTGTGAATGTGTCTGTGTGTGTGTGTTAGTATGTGTGTGTGTCTGTGTGTAGGTGTGTATGTCTGTCAGTGTGTCTGTGTCTATGTGTGTGTTAGTGTGTGCATGTGTGTGCGTGTCTGTGAGTGTGTGTGTGTGTGTGTGTGTTAGTGTGTGTGTCTGTCTGTGAGTGTTTCTGTGTGTGTGTGTGTGTGTGTGTGTGTGTGTGTGTGTTTGTCTGTGAATGTTTGAGTGTGTGTGTGTGTGTGTGTGTTAGTGTGTGCATGTGTGGGCTTGCATAGATCACTTTTGAGTACGGACATTGGTAAAACCTGAAATTTCCCTACTTTTGGGGACATCTTTTCACCTCAGTTTTATAAAAATCTGTGAATCGAATCAAAAAAGTAAAAATGCCAAAAGTATTGTATTTGGGTTGGTTACTTATGGTTAAGGTTAGGGCGGGGTTAGGGTTAAGGGTGTCATGACTGGGATTAGGGTTTTTCCAATAGAAATGAATGGATGAATCCATAGGTACTCTGAGGCTATGTGTGTGTGTGTCTGTCTGTCTGTCTGTCTGTCTGTGTGTGTTGGTGTATGTCTATGTATATGTGGGTGTGTGTATCTGTGTGTCTGTGTAACTTTATGAGAATCTTGGCATCCCTTATTTGAGATAATCTAGCAGTACGACAGAAACCTCAAAGTGCCTCCATTCCCCGCTGATGTGTTTAGCTGGAGTGACCCCAGGGGTCATGTGATAATCCCCTTTGTCTCCGCAGCCCAGACAGCTGCAGATAGAGATCGCCAATTGTTGCAGGGAGAGCTTGTCACATCAGGGGCAGCAATTAATCACCTCATTCTCTCACTGTTATATTCTTCCAGAATAAGCTTGACGATCCTTTAAATATGTTATTTCTGGCTCTGAGGATCGATTGGTCATGTCTGAGAGGAGGAGACTGTGCTGTAAGATGTCTGCGGGCCGCACGGAGATCCCGTCTGCTGGGCGGGGCCAGCCCAGGCCACCATATGTCCCGCTCATCGGACAGGTCCCAGGTCTCCACGCTCCTGACCTGGCCTCGGCGCCCTGCTCGCACCCAGGCTGTTACATCGTCATAGCTCCAATGGGTGCTCGGGATTTCCGGAAAGTTCCCAATTAGGGAACAGATGCCATGTCCCAGTATGTGATATATATATATATATATATATATATAAAGAGGTGTGTGTGTATATATATATATATATATATATATATACATATATATAAATGAACGATTAACAGAAAATACTGGCTTTCATTTTGGTTTGGGCTTGACTTATATTGAGGATGGAGCCTTCCTCAGCATCTGGGCACAGCAGAATAATCCGGAACCGGTGTGGGGTTGGCCGTTGGGGGGGGGGGGCAGCCGCCTTTTAATTTGATGCTTATTTTCTAGCTTAAGATGTGGATATGGTCCAATTTCCTCCTGAGCGGCGAAAAGCTGACACCAAGGAGACTGAAATGGGGAAAAAAACTAAATCTGCTGTCTTGGTTGGGTTGGACTAAAATACATGCTTCCTAAAATACAGATGGTCCCCGAGTTACGATGGGTTGACCTACGATTTTTCGATCTTACGATGACCATAGCGATACAGCAAAATTGTAAAAATATTTTAAGTCGCGTGCGGCAGGCGTACACGGTATGATACGTTGGGACGCTGTCGGGATGTACACGTACTCCAACAGCAGTACACAGAAGCCTCACTCTCACCAGCCTTTGACAGAGTTCAGTTGTCTCGGTGTTAGAGCATGTACTTTTTCTGTGTTTTTGATGTTTCAAAGCCCATGTCGACATAAGATATTTTCAAGTTACGATGGGGTAATCGAAACACATCTCCATTGTAAGTCGGGGAACACCTGTACTTTCTAAAGAGGGGAAGGGGTCTGTGAGCTATGTAAACATGCAATTGAAAAACTAAAAAGTCATGTATTTGGGTTCATTAGTTATGGGTAAGGTTAGGGCTGGTTTGGGGTTAATGTTGTCAAAGTTGGGATTAGGGTTTTTCCCACAGAAATGAGTGGGGAGCTGCTACAAAGATATGTATACAAACGTGTGGTGGGGGGTGGGAGGGGTGTGGAACTGTGATGGAATCAGACATTCAAAGGCCATTTGTGGGTCTTAGCCCTCCCATACCTCAAATCTACCTGTGAGCTCCATCTAGAGTGTAAAAGCCAAGCCTGGCAGGTCTCACCCTGTGTCATCGTGCAGGCTGGGGTCACTTCACGGCAGGAAGGCATCCGCTCCGCTCGTGCCCCTGAAAGAGGGCTCTCTCGACCGGGGGCTGGGGTGCATCTGGGTCTCGCTCTTGGAAATCCCAGAGGAGCTACAATTACAGACATAAGTCACTTTATTGGCCTGGTACGCTTACATTTGCTACATTTACGGTTTGCTGTGGCAGTATTGGACAGCAAAACATAAATAAAAAAAAAATAAAATTGATTTTAAATATGAGCAACAGTGCAAATCAGTACAGATTACAATCAGTAAATCGGTATTTACAAAATGTACAATGTGTCCACTTGGCCACCTATATGTAAAATTTTTAATATGGTTTAGAACCGAATTCCTGAATAAACAGGCATAAATAATCTTTACACAAAGTACAGAAGTGCATCTTTATGTGGAAAAGGACATAGGGGCAGTGAATCAAATCCGCTCAACACTCTGTGCTGGAATTATTTCTTTTTTTAAGGTTTTATCGTCGCGGCAAATTGGGGAAGCAGCTCTTAATACGTCTGAAAGTGTCATCGGGGAGATTTCCTGCCCCTGATGGCGCTTGTGTCTCTGCAGAAAGGCGAGGACAGCTTCCGCGCTCCTTTGCTAAATCGTCTGTCCAGCTGATCTTTTCGTCACTGAATCTGTAAATAGATTTTGCTGGTATGTCTCGGCAGAGATATTTAGCACGGTTGCAGCAGCGAGTGTCCTGTTATGGTGGGGGGGGATGTGTGACTCAGCCATTCAAGTGCACATTGGGGCAGGAGGGGCCATGAAGGGCTCTCCAGGCTATATATATAACCCCTATTCTTTGTACATTTCTATTATCTGTCCGGAATTACTTACTTTTCCTCTTTTTTATGTCAGTCAAAATTAGACCAAATTAGACCTTTTTCCTGATTACGTAATTTTTAAATGTCTTATTTTCTCTTTCAGCAAGCTTTACCACCTGACATGCAAGGCAGTTGATTTTGACTGGCCTGTGACATCACTCTCTAAGTTTTTCTGCCTTCCTGCAGACAGCAGCCACCTTTAGACAAGCTTTCTCCCTTGTTAAGGACAAAATGGCCGTCGTGGCCAGTGCATTGTGGGTACCCCTAGAAGACTTACGGCTGAGCGACAGGCAGAAGGGTATGCGGGGGAGGAATTATGCGGCCACCCGCCGGCTCCCCCTTCCTGGCCCCATGGTGACAGGTCCATAAAGCTGCTCCCTGCAGACCCAGCAAGTCTTGGGCTACTCACTCAGGATGGGCATTAATATCGGCTGTGTAGACAGAGCAGCTCATAGTGCCGAGTTA
Source organism: Petrocephalus sullivani (assembly GCA_026780845.1). Classification (NCBI taxonomy): domain Eukaryota; kingdom Metazoa; phylum Chordata; class Actinopteri; order Osteoglossiformes; family Mormyridae; genus Petrocephalus; species Petrocephalus sullivani. The sequence continues at coordinate 26,384,485 of JAODKM010000002.1, read as the reverse complement.
GACATCGGTCTCTGCAGCGTCCGCTGTCATACTGCAAAACTTACACTCTCCACCCTGCCCAAGCTCCCCCACTCGCTCGCTCCCTCTCCCCGGCTGCGTGATGGATGCTATCAGGATGGCGGGCCACGCCCTGAATGTCTCCTTCTGTTATGGGTAATGGGATCTCGGGCTGGATAACGCACAGTGTGGGCTAACGGGCCCAGCCATCCTCGCTTTTGGGAAGCAGCCTGCCCTACCTCTCCAGGGGTCAGCCCCAAAAGCCACATTCTTCCACTGTCACTCTTCCTTTACTCCATCATTTGTTCCCTCATTTACACTTCTTCATTTGCTCCCTCGTTTACTCTTTTGCTCCATCATTTGCTCCCTCATTTACTCCATTTGCTCTCTCGTTTACACCGTCTTTTGCTCCATCCTTTACTCCTTCATTTGCTCCCTCGTTTGTTCCGTCTTTTGCTCCATTTGCTTCCTCATTTACATCTTTTGCTCCACTGTTTACGCCTTCATTTGCTCCCTTGTTTACCCCACCTTTTGCTTCGTTTACGCCTTCATTTGCTCCCTTGTTTACCCCACCTTTTGCTTCGTTTACGCCTTCATTTGCACTCTCGTTTACACCATATTCTGCTCCATCACTTGCTCCTTTGTTCACTCTCATTTGCTCCCTCGTTTACGCCATCTTTTGCTCCATCGGTCACTTCTTTGCTTACTCCCTCACCCTTTGCCGTCATTTGCTCCTTCATTCGCGCCGCCTGGTGGTTCTCCTTGCCCTGCTCTCATGGCATGGAGGAGTTACCAGGGAACATCTCTACGTCTATTTAAATATACAGTAATTTAATGTATCTTCCCTGCTGCCACAGACGACGGCTCCTGTCTCACAAGCTGCCCTCCCGCAGGTGCCCTCATTATGAATGTTGGCCTCTGTATGTGTCCCTTAGCACCCCACGCAATGTGCCTTTGACTCCACCCCCCATCCTCGCCCACAGTGGCCCCATCCAGGAGATAGTATCCCCCGCCTCTCTCAATTTCCTGCGGTTGGTTGGTCCCAGCTTTAGTCAGTAGTTATGGGAAACAATGGTGATTCTAGACCAGTTCAACTTGGGAGGGGCGGGGGTGGTAGACTGGGGTTTTTCTGTTGAGGGACCAGATGCATTTAACTTTAATGTTTTCCAAATATTACTAAATCTAGATTGCCAGCAAAAGACATTTTTCAAAACAGATGTTATTTCTGCAATGGTTTGCAGTTACATTTTACAGTTTTTACAAATATGTAACTCACTCTGATCTCTTGTTTAGACTGTCTTGCTTTCACAAGCTTAAATATTTTTTATGTTAGTAACTTTTCACCAACTGAAGCAACTCGACCGCCCGGCGAGCCCGTGTTAAGAGTCTGTCAGGAAAATATGCTTACGTTTCTGTTTTGCACAAAAGTATTTTAGCCCACATATATAAATGTAAATGACAATAATGGTAATACAAATAATACATTTATTTCAGACCTAAGTAACATCCATATTTACGGGGGCCACTGGGCGGTCGTGCCTGTTTTTGTGAGTTACTGGCCCCCCTGACCCCTCCCAGAACCTCTCCTGATGGGGAGTAGATGGATTTCAGTTCTACCTCAGTACATGTTTCAGTTTGTCATGAAGCATTGAGGTCTGGTTCACAGAATCACAAATTCACCTGATTCCAAATGCCGCTGCCACGTTGCTGATTTGACAGAAAATCAGAGCTTCTCATTCCTGGAAGATTAAGAGCCCGGAAGTCACCTCAGATTCTGCCGCTCAGCTGGTCCAGGTCGGCCCGAGATGAATCCAGCTTTAATTACACCTGTTTTTTCCCCCAAGGAATACAAAGCACAAATTGAAAATAAAACCCTGTTTTTTATCCAGTAATGTTTCAATTTCAGGTGCATTCATTTCACCGTCAGTGATCAGCAGGTGATTTATGACCTGGGGAACATTTTGTGAAGCTGTGCGGAGGCTCGATAAGTCTGCTCTTCGGAGGAGGGGGTTTCATGCAAGTTCGTGGAGGATGCTGTCCACTGCAGAACTTGGGTCCTTATTACTGGCTGCCTTCCATGTTGTAGCTGGGCCGCTCTGATAACACCGCGCTAATGACAGCGACCTCTGCTCATTTTTCACTCAGTGACGGCGGGAAAAGGGATTAATCTCAAATCATTTCCCTTTTAATTTTGTCATTAGTAAAGGGCCCTTTCTGCCATGAGATCATGCTCCCATCGCTCCTGTGGAGGGGGGGTGCTGAGCCTTCCTCGGGCTACGGACATCCAGCCAGGTGGTGGCGACACTAGCTGTGCTTTGTGGATACCTCGAGACTAAGCACTCGCAATCGCTGGCCGCACATCTCGGCAGTTCCTCGGGCGGCTGTCTTGGTGACTTGGTCCATCGTGGGAGAGAGAATTCCCAGGGCAATTAGGGCAGTGTGGAGCTGTCCTCTTAAGTGCCAGTCGCAAACCCGAGGATCCTATGAAATGTCACAGCCAGTATGGAATAAAAAAAAGCACATTTTGCAATATTAGTATATTACAAAAGTTTTTTTAAAAGTATCGGGCAGATAGCAAGGGAACCGTAGCAGCTGCTAGTGTAAGTGTGAGTTCTAGGGAACCATAAAGCCAGCTGACCGGGGGATCGAAACGTGTGCCGCTCTCGCTCTGTGCTGACGGGGTTAGCGGTTCCCCCAGCGGCTAGTCAGCCACCAGCAGCACTCGGGCTTACTTAATGCCCAGAAACATATTTCATATATACATACTTTTTGAATGCGAGGCGGCTGCTTAGAAATTGTTCTTTCACTTGCAACACTGCAAACAGCAGCTGTCACCAGGCAATTATAATATAACATGTCGCGGGAGGATGTTTGTGGCCCCTCCAGCATCTCGGAGGGGCCCGTGAGCTCCTCGCGACCCGGATAACGCCGGATTGAGCGTTTGTCATTCCCATTGGATCGAAAGGGATTCTCTGTTGTGAGGAAACTCCTTCTTTGTAAGATACTCATTGTCAGTACGGTTTGTACCGCATTCCTGCTGATAGGTCGCCTTGCATTCCTCGTCACTTTGTGGGGTTGGTCCGTTTCTTGTTTCGGTCAGCTTACACCCAGCACTGAGGTCGGGGGGGTCTGTGGGGGGAGCAGTGTGGCTCTGTGAGCAGGTCGGACCTTCACGGGGTGGAAAGGGCCGGTGGGCGAGAGCTAGGAAGGGCAGCCGGCCCCCATATCGACCATGTGTGCCCCCAAGGATCCACCAGCGGGATAGATTAGCCAGGCCTTCTGCTCCGGCCTCACTCCACTGCAAGTCTCCACCCATAATGTGCCTAGCAGGGCTGTAAAAGCAGCTGGCCACTGGATGGGGAGATGTGGCATGTGTGAGTGTGTGTGTGTGTGTATGTGTGTGCACCACGGGCTACTGCATGAACTGCAAATGAAGAGGCATAGACCCCACCCAACCCTATCCCGAGATTCTGTGACCCTGGCACCCCCGGCATGTTGTGACAGCTGGAATGCCCCCTGCCCCATGAGTGCAGGAAGCCAGTAAAAGCTGTGTGACTGCTGCAGTTCCTGACAGCCTCTGCGCAGTCTGCTGTCTTGGGAACATGCGTGGTTTCGGCGTCATTATTTGCTCACACAACATGCTCTTTCTTTAGCATTTCCGGCCCGGCTGCGCCCCCCCAGCACCCCCGTATCCCCGTGGCTGTTCTGACGTCCCTGAGGACATGTCAGCAGACAGCCAGGTCAGGCTGAGTAACAGACCTCACCAGATACAGTGTTCCACGGCGCCCAGTGCCCCTGTCTGCTCCACTATCATAGGTATCCTGGACCCCAACCGTCCCGTCCGCTGCCTTCGGAGAGGGGCCGTGACACAGGGGGGTGCCAAGAGGGAGGAATAATTGTGGTATTTTGAACAGAATCTCAGAGAAAAATGTGATTTGGCAGAGATGTCCTGCATTCTCTCCCAAAGTCGAATACTGATCATTTGGCATTCTTTCCCAGGATGCACTTCTCCTAATTTTCTGATGTTCTCTTTGTAGTGAGGGATGGGGAGGAGATGTTCGGGGGTGGTCCAGGCTGGAAGGGAAGAAATCACATCCTGCTTTTTGTGTGCATTTGAGTGGCCAATGTGGAATTGGATGCTCTCTGTCCCAAAATGTCAGAAAACCTGGAAGCCTCCTGAGTGTTTGGGCCAATCAGAGACACCCACACAAGGTCATTAATGCTGTGTGAAATGGGGCACTGGGATGCTAAGACACATGGGAAATGAAGTTCCTGGCCACTTTCCCATTTCCTCCTGATGTCTCTGGATTATTTGTGCAAGCAAAGGCAGATTAATCTGGAAATCGCTGTAACCAGACCCAGAGAGTAACCTCTGTCTTAAATATATAAAATCGCACAAAAACTCACCATTAGACTTTCATCAGTCTGGGGGAGGGCAAAGCTGGTGGTGTCCCTGTTTGTTTCTGCCCTTCCAGCATTGCCCATGGTCCCTGGGGACCTGAATGGGATTTTGGGGGGACAGTTAGACCCCCCCCACACTCATACACAAACACAATTTCTATCTGTTGCCAAGCACAGAAATGTGTGTGTGACAGTCCAGCTACAAGTGCCAACAGGATGGGAGAGGGTGGGATTAAATAAGATAGAACTCCTCTGGGGGGGTACTAAAAAAATAAATAACTCCTAGCACAGCCTCCCCCCACCCCCACCTCCCAGGTGCTTACTGATCTGAGGGCATTGCGAGTGTGTTACAGACACGTCAGGTGCAGAGATACGGAGAGGGGGGGCGATGTCCGAGCCGGGGCAGGGTCAGAGACACGGAGAGGGGGGGCGGCATCCGGGCCGGGGCGGGGTCAGAGACAGGGGGGGGGGGGGGGGGGCGCGACCCGGGGCGGGCGGGTCCGGGCGGGGGGCGGGCGGGGGGGGGGGGGGGGGGGGGCGGGGGGGGGGGGGGGGGGGGGGGGGGGGGGGGTC
>JAODKM010000002.1:26339365-26351959 GCA_026780845.1 Petrocephalus sullivani | reverse complement strand
ACAAGGTAGAAAATAACTGGTTTTTATCACACTGTGGGGACATTGGGTCCCCACAACGTAATATAAACATGTCCACAGACACACACACAGATGCACACACTCAGAGACTCAGAGACACGCGCACACACACAGACACACACAGACATGCGCGCGCACAGACACATACACAGATGCACACACTCAGAGACTCAGAGACACGCGCACACACACAGACACACACACAGATGCACACACTCAGAGACTCAGAGACACGCGCATACACACAGACACACACAGACGCGCGCACACAGACACATACACGAACAGAGCGACGGGGTGATTTAATCGGCCCGTGTTTTTATGCAGTCCTGTGTGTGCAAGCCGAGCTGCGTGATAGCAGCTCACTTCTCCTTTTAAATGCGGCTCCGTATGAATTTTGACATTTTAGTTGGCATTTATTACACAGCATAACGAACGACAGTACAGAAACGTCCCTCCTCTGGGCACAAGGCCCCAGTGCCGTAACGCGCCTGTCATCTGGTGGCCAGCCTCCGGAGCGGGTGTAGGGCGCCCCCTGGTGGACAGCCGACTCCGTGCCAATTAATCTCCACTGCAGATCTAAACAAAAGGAGGACTGCACTGGATGAAAAGGCCACGGGGCCCGTGAGGGTTGGCCAAGCACTGGATGTGTTCTTTTTACGGAGTTCAGTCTGTTATTCCACTCCGTACAGTGCATTGTCACCCAGGGTCCCCACAACGAGCAGGACACCCTTTTGGAATTAACAACAGAGCCTCTGCCCTGTGTGTGTGTGTGTGTGTGTGTGTGTGTGTGTACAGGTATCCATCTACTTATGTCCAGGTTTCATCCCAGAAATGAGGACATCAGTCATTCTGGACGTATCTTGATTATAATGTGGGAGAGGTCAGATACACTAAGTAACAGAAGGTACAATATCACTCACATTTAACTAAACCTCTACAGTGGCAGTGCAATCGGTTAGTTCTAATTTTCCATTAACTATGTCTGCATTGGAAGGTCTCATGGAATCTCATGAAGGTTCTTATGGGATGTAAGTATGATGGGGCGTTACTCGATAGGGCGTTTGCTGACTGTGTTTGGGCCCCCCCCCCCGCAGATGTGTACCGGCTGGAGCTGGCCGGTGGTCTGGGAGCCATCCTGCTCCTACTGGGCCTCCTCAGCGCCGTCTACAAGTGCTACAACTTGGACATCCTGCTCTGTTACCGCCGGCATTTCGGCAGCGAGGACGCCGAGGACGGTGAGTGCTCCCCCCCCCCCCCGTCGCTGGGCTGCAGTGCTCTTCTACCTGTGCACTGTAGCTATTGGCGGGAGGACAGCCCCCCCCCCCACTTCCCGCATGACTGCATCCGGGGGAGGTGGGAGATTGCCGTAGCAGGACACAGGGAATCGGACCAGACAGTCATACTTCCGGGAGTTCCCGGGGCGTTTAAAGCGAGTCTGGGCACCGGGGCATCTTCTGCCATGGGGTGAAGGGGTGAAGCCGCCCCCCCAGGATCGCTGACATCCCGCCTGTGCCCCGTTTTAGCGCCGTGCCAGCATGAGCTCCCCCCTGGGAAATCATTTTCCCATTAAACAGCACTTGCTCCAAAAGGGGGGGTCCATTCGTCACGCGGTAAACAAGCGAGGATTTGCTGGAGGCCCTGCAAATGGCTGCGGTGTGCGGGGAGCCGAGCAGAGCCACCTCCCCCCCCACATCTGCCCTCTGTTAACCTTTGATTGGTTCATCATGCTGTTGATAAATCTGTTTATCCAATTAGGTGAGAGACTGTAAAGAAGTTACCCTCTGAATCTGCCAGGGCAGCCAATAGGTGGCGCTCCAAGGTTCTTTTGCCCAGGAATTGCTGCAGTGTCCCGCAGGCTGTCAGAGACACAGGAAGTGATGCGTGCAGTTTGCTGTGCAGGAGTAACATGGCCTCTGTGTATCTGGCAGATAATAAAGAGTACGACGGCTACCTGTCCTACACCAAGGTGGACCTGGAGGCTCTGGGCCGCTCTCCCAGCGACGAGGAGCAGTTTGCTCTGGAGGTCCTTCCGGACGTACTGGAGAAGCATTATGGCTACAAGCTCTTCATCCCGGAGCGTGACCTCATCCCCAGCAGCAGTAAGAGACACCCCATGTCCCTCCCAAACCCTATGTCCCTCCAAAACCCCACGTCTCACCCTCAAAACCCACGTCCCTCCCAGACCCCACATCCCTGCCAAACCCCACATCCCTGCCAAAACCCACGTCCCTCCCAGACCCCACGTACCTCCTAAACCCCACGTCCCTCCATTTCCAGAATAAGAAGAGAGGAGAAGAGAAGGAGAGAGAGGATAAAAGAGGAGAGGGAGGAGAAGAGAGGGGAGGAGAAGAGAATAATTGAGGGGAGAAGACAGGAAAGTGGGGAGGAGGAGGAGAGGAGTGTAAAGCAGGGAGAGGAGGCGGGGAGGAGAGGAGCTGTTTGTTTAACCAGCTCGTCTGGATGTGCAGGCTCTGCTGCCTCTTACAGGCATTAATTGATTTACATCGTCGCGAGCGTGAGATAAAGGGGGATTTTGCGGCCCCCCCTCGCCTCCGCCGCGGAAACCCCGCTATTTATGCGCCGCAAATTGACCATGAAATTGTGGCGTGTTGCTGCTCTTCCGTCCTTACTTTCGTTAGAAGATGATGGAAGACGGGGGCCTGAGCGAATCAGGCGGGGATGGTGGGCGGGAGAGGGGCCGCGCTGACAGGACGGGGGGGGGCGAGCTGCCAGGGAGATGCGGGGGCTTGGGGCAGCCCCTCCTTCCATGGGCCATGCGTGCCAGAGCAGACAGATCCTAAACCAAATCTGTGTCCTGGCCTCCTTATCACAGCACCAGTCTGAATGCCCCCCCCCCACCAACCGTGGTGTTTATGGCGCCGCCAGGCCCGCTTTCTGACAGGTCCCGCCTTCACGCCGAGGTTGGGTTACCGGAAAATGCAGGGCGCTGAAAGGAGTGCAAAGGTGACGTGCAGGGCGATGCGAGGCGGAAGGGGCAGCCCAGGGCACTGCCCCAGGGGAGTTTGCCTGGAAGGGGCAGCCTGGGGGGCTTCAGCCCCAGGGCATCCAGCCAGGCCGTGCCCGGGCGGTTTTGTTGTATAACATCCTTAAACGGCCAGCCCATCCCTCATTTTGGCCTTGGATCAGTACCGGACGCGGATCGATACAAATCCAGCTCCATTTCCTGCAACTTTCTGAATTATTGCCTGTCATTCCCTGTCATTCCCTGATATTCCCTGTCATTCCCTGTCATTCCCTGTTATTCCCTGATCGAATGACCTTCTGCACAAATATTCATCCTTGTGCATTTAACCCCCCCTCCCCCAACCTGGGCTGTGCGTGTTGGAAGGCAGGTCTTAGAGTGTGTCTGTCCCTGTGCGTGCGATGCAGAATCGGGGAGAGCAGCGTGAGTCACAGGGGACAGTGACACGCAGAGAGGGCCCACAGACTCTCCTCGCCAGGCTTTGGGTCGTTTCTATGGCGGCAGGAAGGAAGAGCTCAGGAGCCCGCACCTCACCCTGGCCACATGGTGGCGCCGTCTCTCAGTCGGCTCGCCGGTCTTTTTTTTAGTATTTTCTGGAAGCTTCGTTTTGTTCCTTCACAGTTTGACTCTGACATACCGTGGAGGCGGAACGTTGGCTCGGCGAAGAACCACATGGCCGCGGGTTCGAATCCCACGCAAACGCGTAGGTGTTCCGGTCTTACCTCTGCGGGGCACCAGCCTCCTGCAGCCCAGAAAGATTCAGATGGGTTATGCTGGTATCCCTGTGCATGTGTGTGCCCTGCGATGGAGCCCCATCCACTTCACGGCCTGTCCTGGCCAGGACGGGCTTGGGGTCTGCGGTGACCCCGTCAGCGTGGATGCTCCCCTGCTTGTTTCTCACCGATTGCTGCTTCTTTCTGAGTGAGGCCAGGCCTTGTACTTCACTTTATATTGAGGAATATGGGATATTTGTACAATTAATTGGCACATTTTTATTCAGGGGTTATATTTTTCGGCTGTGGGTGCGAGTGTCGCCGTACTGAGGCAGTCATCCCCAGATCACTGTAACTTCTCTGTAAGTTACCCCCCCACCCCCACCCTGCCCCACCACCTGCCTCTGTCCCCCCGGTCTCTCCCTGTACATCTCATAGGTGTTCTCCTCCCTCAGGCTACATGGAGGATCTGGCCCGGAGCGTGGAGCAGAGCCGCAGGCTCATCATGATTCTGACCCCCGAGTTCGTGGCCAAACGAGGCTGGAGCATCTTTCAGCTCGAGTCCCGTATCCATGGCATGCTGGTGACGGGCGAGATCAAGGTCATCCTCATCGAATGCGCTGACCTGCGCAGCGTCATCAACTACCAGGAGGTTGAAGCCCTCAAGCATGGCATCAAGCTGCTGTCCGTGGTCAGGTGGAGGGGCCCCGCCAGCAACCGGCTGCAGTCGCACTTCTGGAAGCAGCTGGTCTATGAGATGCCCGTCAAGAGGAAGGAGACGCTGTCACGCCGCCAGGTGCTGGACTCGGGCGAGCAGGGCCTCTTCGGTGACCTGCAGACCGTCTCCAGCATCGCCATGACCAACACCTCCGCCTCGCTGGCGCCCAGCCACACTGACGTGCCGGACTTCGACCCGGCGAGCCGCCCGCAGATGAGACACTTCTGCCGAGTCTACGAGTACCAGGTGCCGCCGTCCCCGGTGCACACGGGCACGCTGGGAGACCGGCACACGTACTGCAACATCCCCATGGCGCTGCTCAACGGGCAGACGATGCCTGGCGCGGGCAGTGGCGGCAGCAAGGCCAAGCCTGAGCTGCACTTCAACAGCACGTTTGTGCCGCTGACCAGCCGTGAGCTCACCAGCGACATCTGGTAGACGGGAGTGGTACTGCAGCGTGACATGGATTTTTATTACCTGCATGAAAACTCGACTTTTAACGAAGATGACTTTTAACGAGCACTGGGGTACGAAAAACCAGGACTTGTCTGGGACTTTTTCATTTGCTCTTTAATGTATGGGGATTTTATTTATTATTATTATTATTATTATTATTATTACACTCATTATTATCATCATTATTATTATTATTATTATTATTATTATCATCATTTGACTTTATTTTCCATCGGCCGTAAAATGAAGGTTATTTCAGAAGTGATTTTCCTACTTGAATTTCTCCTTTTCGGAGACGGGGTAATATATACGACCTTGTTTTTAAAGCTCAAGCTGCTGTTACTCTGTACAGTTTCCTATCTGCCGGGAGCGTGCGTAGAAGGCTGACGTGACGTGCTGTATGTGTGCGGTTCCCCATCCGGGCTCCAGGGGGCGTGAAGGAGGACTCCGCTGGTCAAAGAGACACTGTATTTTGTGAGCATTATTATATTTAAGCAGAAGTACCATGTCTGAATTTACACAAGGTAATTGTCATAGTTTGAAGCCAATTAAATATGAATATTTGAAATATTTGATACAAGTTATAGTTTGATTTTTTCCTCTGGTGCCCCCGGGCCTCTCTCACAGCCCCCCCCCCCACGTGGTCTCCTATTGCACTGACTACACTTCTCCTCCCAGGTGGACAGAAGTTCACTAGCTAGGCAGGACCACAGATGAGCATCAGGAACAGTAGCTCCTGGACCTGGCCTGTGTTCTTCAACACGCACACACACACACACACACACACACACACAGATACACACATGTGTGCGTAAGTCAGCTGTCTCCCCAGCCCTCACAGAACAAGAGAAACGGACCTGCGCCAATGTTTCTCTGCTGCACAGCCAAGAGCCCAGGCTCTGTTCTGGAGAGTATCTCACTGACCTGGAATAGGAGACAGATGTTCCTGTCTGTGTCACGCTTTGGCTTGGACCTCTCTACTGCCCCCATGTGCTTGAATGGGATAATACCCTTCACCCTGGGTAGCTGACCTGGTTTACCTCAGGAGAAGGATGGACAAGCCGCTTCTCACCAACCGACCATGCTCCAGTGAACTCTGGTCCCAGATTTTGACCTGCCCTGCAACCCTGAATTTGACCTGTGGGTGCTTTTAAACACAGGTGGCATTACCCATAATGCATCTGTGGAATCAAGGCACTGTCTACATAAATGTGAAAATATTAGTATACAGCGATATTCTGTGGGGGTTAGGGGAAGGCTGTTGGGATGGCGTAGTAGGGCAGAATTAGGTAGGGGCCCAAAGTGGGCTGGCCTGGGGTGGGAGCATGGAGGCTGACAGCCAACAGGTTAATGTCAGCAATACAGCTTGTCATTTTGTAACAAAGTGCAGTCAGATAGATGAAAGTTTGGCATTTGGCTCTAATTGACACGTAGTTGGGGGGAGCGACACCCCGTTTTAGCCACTGCTCAAGGAGAGACCCCGCATTTACATACCTCACATTCCGTTCCCCCCAAAGAAGTGAAGGACGGGGAAGGCATGCAAGAAGGACACGCAGGAAACACGGAAATGGAGCGTGTCACGCCGACACTGGGGTCAGGCGCTAGCATCAGTCTCCTGCAAGGAAATGACGCAAAACAGGGCGAGCGTGAAAGGAGGACGAGGCTTTCTGGCAAAGGCTCTGAGGCTCTGGATCTCCAAGCAGGGCCGGGAACGGTAGAGGAGAGAAATGCTTTTAACATGCTTTTTGTGTAAATGTTTCCTGCTGAAATCAATGTGATTGTGATAAAAGCGCACAAATTCGAGGAAATATTTGGTGAGAGAACCATGTAATGCCTGTAGAGGGAGACATCCCAGTTTGCTCATGTTACCGAGCCACATTGACGTCATTTAGAGCAACGATGATGATGACGAGGCAAACTGGGTTAATATTTATTAAAGCAAAAAAAAGCACATCTCCAATATTTCACTGAAATCAAGTGGAAACCAGCCCTTGAGACACGAATTAACCACTAATGAAAGTCCATGTTCAATGCAGTGCCACGTTAAGACCCACCAGTGCCACCTGGTGGTGTCAGTGCGTCACAGGGTTCACAGCGCTGCGAGATGTGCTGGGTTTGTGAAGGAACAGAGTCATACACAGAATAATACATAAGTAGCGTTTTGCAAGTCCACATGTCGCGTTGGCCCTACGTTCCCGAAATACATCAACCTTTAAAAATAAAGAAGAGGGAGCCACTGAGAGCAGGATGTCTGGAAAAAGTGGCCGAGTGTATGAGTGTAGACACGTGACTAAATGAAAGGATGATGGTAACTGCTCACCACAGCCTATAAATAAACCCCCCAAGACTAGGAGGAGCACTTTTTATTTTCATTTTCAAAAGGGAAGGAAATGGCAGACGGTGCCAACCTAATGACGCAAATTAGCGTCAAATTTTAAAGGCGGCGCGGAAGGGACGTGGCGAGCGTATGTCGCTCCGCCAGCGGAGACGCACCCGTGCAAGGGACCCCAGATGGAGACGTGGGGCTGGCTCAGCATCGGCACCTGGCAAAGAGCATGCCCAACCTTAACCCTAAACCCTAGCCCTAAATAATACAGCGAGGGAGGACGAAAGCAAACTGCAAGGGACTAGGGACCACAAAAATGGTTTGATGGTGAGTGCATCTCTCTTCTCCCAGGGAACACCAGGAAATGGCTACAGGCGAGGAAGTCGAGCCCTAACCCTAACCTACTTCCTCTAATCCCAGTGACCAGCAGGACCCCAGCAGGGACCTAACTAGGTGGACTTTGCTAAATCACAAGGGTCAAGTGCAGGAACATCACAGGGCAAGTTAAAGCCCCTACCATCACCTTCATCACCTTCATCCTCATCATGGGTCCCTACCCACCATGTCATGAGGCCAGAGGCTTGGAGACGGGCCCAGCTTTCATGGACAGAGGAACACAGTCCAGCACGCTGGCGGCCTGATGCTTCACACGGCTTTACACGGAGGTCCCCTCCGTACCTTCATCATAAACGGCTTGGTCCAGTGTTCTGAGCTTGTAAATATCCTCCTGTAATGTCATTCTCATTTATACTTTAATAACACACAAAGGCCATCCAAACAAGTGAGTGACACAAAGATAGCCAAACTCACTTCCTCCATTCTGTGTTCCTACAAAGCACAAGCTTCACCCACGTAACTCTGGAGATGAGGGAGACAGACATCACCTCCTTTCACTGTTACCGATTTACCCGATTAACCAGATGACCACACGAAAGCCACGCGGTGATACACGCTACGATGTGACAAACACGTTTTCTTTTTATGGTTTAAGTGTTGACTGGAATCACACATGGGGAGGGAATTGCGGTTTCAGTTCAGATGTCGTTGTTTGGGTGGGGGGGGGGGTGCACTGATTTTGTTTTGTGTAACCGTTTCTTGACCAAACTCCACAGCTTGGGCCAGACACAACTCGGACGTGTCGGTTGAGGTGTGACCCGTGGATTTCACTTCCATGGTACAGGGTGCAGTGCATGAATAAGAGCGACTGCGGACCTCGGCCCAGATGCCACGTGCACAAAAAAAGTACCTGCTATTTCACAATAAATGTATTTACACACCAAATGTTGTTCAAATGCAAACTGTAACATGACACAAGCCAATAAAGCTTCCGCATGACACGGGCCCTGCCCCATCCTCCGTGTGCCAGCCTCTGTGTCTGTGATGCATCCCCTTCCCTACTCCCCACCTCACCCCTGGGGTGTCCTGCAGAGCCTAAAACCAGCAGCATGGGGACAGAAACACACCACAGTGCTCAGTGCAAAGGGCGGATATGTATATTTATATGGAGGTGGGTAGTCAGAGCCCCAGAAATACAGCCTGTCAGTGGACCTCATTCTACACCCCCAATCCTGTACACACTAAACACCCCCCCAAACTGTCTCGACCTGAACCCTCCTAACCCACCACAAATCCATTAAGAAAATCTCCTCCTCCATCCTGAGGCCAATGGGGCAAGCAGGGAGGGCGGGATTGGGGGGTGCATTACCCTCACACTCTGACATGAGCCTAGACTGGCACTCAGAAGCTCTCCAGCCCTCTCCATCTCAGCCTGAACGCCACCTAAGAATGTCGTCATTATATCATAAGCCTGGGGGGGGGGGGGCTCTTTGCTTATTCATCATGTCTTAGTATTGTTACCGCACACCGCCCTCCCTCTCCCCCACTCAAGAAAGGGCTCACTGTAGCCGGACACAGTGGCCCCCTTCACAGGTCAGCTGCCTCAGTCCCGCGCCACACGCGGCCCCCGTGTGAAGAAAGGGGCCGTTAAACCGGGGCTCCCGGGCAGGGGGTCACGTACGGAGCCACCAGAGTACCGCCAGACTCCGCTGTGACCCCCCCCTGCCACATACAGAGGAGACCAACTGGCATTATTTTCACGTCATTGTCATTTTATACCAGAAAGAAATCCACTTTGTGTCCAGCGGCCGCCACTTTCCAAGTCACTTATTTATCCCGGTTTAAAACAGAAAAAAAGCTGTTTAAAGTGGCAGTGGGTGTGGAAGTCGCACGGATCGGCCTTTAGCCCGCATTGCACGGCATTGCACGACGCCTTAGGCGCACACGCCGGGGCAGCGCTGCGCTCCGAGCTGCACTTTCGGAAATTTTGTTTTCTTCGGGAGGGGCGGGGGGGGGGGCGTTTTTTGTTTCCTCGGCGTTTTCCGGGTTTCGCTGGATGAGAAGTTTCCTGTGTTTGTCGCTCGGCTCCGCTCGGCTCGGCTCCGCTCCGGACTGACAGGCTCGGCGGGACCCCGCGGCCATCGCAGCTCCCGCGTCCCGTCGCTGATCGGTACCGGAGCCGGAGTCGCCATGGACGGCATCGAACTCTCCCTGCTCCGGGTGAGTCGGGCTCCGCTGCCGGGGCTGCGGCCGGTTCGCGCCCGGACCGCCGTGTCAGCTTGCGTCGGGGGAAGGATGGAGAAAGTTTGCGCCGGGAGGGGAGGATGGAGGAGGGGAGGCTGGGGGATCGCGGCGCTCCTGCGGGACTGGGGAGGCGAAGGGCGGCTGTGCGGGGGCTGGCGAGGGCTCCGAAAGCGCCCCCGCCATCAGGATGACTTAGGCAGGGAAGCGGGGCGACTTTCCGCAGCCTGTAAGAAGCCCGCAGGAGCCGTTTGCATCGGGAGACAGAGTGCAGGCGGCTGGGAGAAGCCGGGCAAGATGCTGACATCGCTTCTGCACGTTTGCAGGACCCTGCTGGGATATTCGAGCTGGTGGAGGTGGTTGGAAACGGGACCTATGGGCAAGTCTACAAGGTTGGTGGGAACCTCCCAGCCCCCGCATGAACCCCCACACATGCACCCTCTCCCTACTTTCTTGGGGCGATCCTTGAAGTTTGCTTAAGTTTGCCGAAGTTTGTGCACATGGACGTGATTCATGCAGACTCAGTGTCACGATGGTCTGCTGGCGCGTCCAGGTCGGCATGCAGAGAGTGGGAAATGCACCGCTCTGGGGACGAATTACCGCTGCAAAATGCTCCTTATTTCATGTTTGCGAGGCTGTGGGCACGGGCATCAGAAAGATCTGCATCTATACTGTGACCTATATTCACTGCAGGGGTTTGGGCCAGATGCAGGCGAGGTTAACACTCTTGGGTGGAGTGCACTTCCTTATCGGCCCTGACATCACTACTCTTTACACATGGATGGTGGTCTTTAAAGGGAGGGGGTGTTTTTAATTAGCTCTGCTGGGCTGAGACCAGCATTCTCACTGTGGTGTTAACCGCCTTCGGAGATACCCCAGAGGAGGGGACCTGGGTTGGGTGCCGTCACATGGCCGGTAGACCTCCAAATTTATGTCACGGCCGGGAATTGCTGATGAGCTGACGAGAAAGGCTGCGTGTGGCGTTACCCGTGAAGAGGGGGTGGAGGCATGGCCATCCGTCTGCGAGACCATGCCCAGGGTGGTGGCCGTCTCAGCCCCTGTCACATTCCGCCATCAAAGCATTAATGCAATCCTGACCTCTGCTCTCCATCTGCACAGAAGGACGGCCCAGATCTTTAAGGGCTCCTTTTTGGTGTTTTGAACTGTATATTGACATACATGAATATTGATTTCAGTTTATTTTTGGTATTAACACTAACAATCACTAGTTAACTGGGCATAGAATTAATTCTGCAGGTGCCTTTGAAAGGAAAGCACTCTGATTTATGTTAAAATAATGGAAAGAGCATGAGGACATACCAATAACCAGACACCATCAGATCAATCAGCGTTTACTCTGACTGAAACAGTTGCACATCCAACGAGACGAGTGAGACTTCACGCCTTCACGCAGTCAGGGTCTTGTGTGACGTAGATCCACCTTCCCATGGGGTTCTCCAAGGAAGAATCGGATGTACATTATATTATGATTTTCAGTTATTCTACTGTAAAAAAGCACTGCATTTATATGGCCTGCGTTGGCACAGAGAAGCCATTGTGAGAAAGAGCAGGGGTCAGCACTTCTACGAATAGCGGCTGGGTCATTCCCCCACTCAGGGGTCGCTGATGGCTTTAGGTGAAAGTCCAAGGGTCAAGGCAAACAGGAAATCCTGTTTCTGGAAGCCTGGCTTTCTGGGCGGTGGAGTTTTGAGCAGTTTACCCCAATGCTATGCATTTTCATTCTCACTCTTACAAGTTTCCATGGCTAAATGCAACAGCAAAAGCTTTTTTTCTTTTTCCCCAAGTGTATTGATTTGAAAATTCTCTCCATGGTTCTTGGCCCAGTACCAGGGATCGAGTTGCTCCTGAGAGAGGGAGAGCTTGTTTTCAATAAACCAAACCCCTGTGATTCTTTAGAATCGAATCGATCCTAAGGTTTTGTTCCACGTCAAGTTCGTGCACTGAAGCAATTAGGATTTTCGGGACAGACCTCCAGTTCTTAGGGCGCTACTGTCAGATGAATGAACATCTTTGTTCCTTTCTTGCCTTTCTAAATGATCTCCATCTTGGGATTTCGTGCCCTTGAGGGTGAGTGTTGACTCACAGCCTCTGGAGGTCATGCTTTTCTCCCAAACCTTCTTGTGAACTGTGCCCACTTCAATGGGGTCCTTGTGAACCCTGACACCCTGCACATCTTCGCAAGCCCTGACCTCCCCCACATCCAGGAAAAGGAGAAGGGCATGAGTGACATCTTGGCATACCCTAAAGACTCCTAAACCCAATGAGCAGAGCAGCAAAGGGGACTTCAGATTCAGCACATGTTTAACGATGATTGTAAGTCATTAAGTTTGGAAGAATCTCTTCCTGGACCTGTTCCTTCCAAATAGTTCATGTATTACATCTTCGGATAGATTTATGTTTCTGCTGAAGGACGCTTAAATGCTCAGAGCAGTCTATCACAGGAAGGCAGTCCCACTGGGATTTTGCAGTTTACACTTGACACTTTTGGGGTTACGTCCCTTTCCATGCGTCTGGCTGAGCCATTCTCTGCTCATCTGCAGCTAAAAGCCCCTGGGCCATTTTTAAAAGCTGTCCTGTTTTGTGCTTCTCAGAACCTCCCTGTAGGGGCAGCCCTTGGTCTTACAGTAACAGTCAGAAGAACAGATAGAAGAACCCGTTGTTTATTAATTTTGCTGCAGATCACCGCTCCAGCTACTTTCATTTCACCAAATGACTGCCTGTAGCTCTCACAAACCATCCCTCCTGTTGGTGCGGAAGGACCTCGCACAGGTCCTGAGAC
>JAODKM010000002.1:26316035-26329618 GCA_026780845.1 Petrocephalus sullivani | reverse complement strand
GTAACGGCTAGATAATCACGCATTGTCTCTGACTGCCCGGTAACAGCTAGATAATCACGCATTGTCTCTGACTGCCCAGTAACAGGTCTTTCTCTAAGCATCTAATACACCCTTTTGCCCCAGTGGACTTTGGTGTGAGTGCCCAGCTGGACCGCACCATTGGCAGGAGGAATACTTTCATTGGCACCCCCTACTGGATGGCACCCGAGGTCATCGCCTGTGATGAAAACCAGGATGCCACCTATGACTATAGGGTGAGCACTAGGGCTATGGCTAGGGCAGCAGGACCCTCCCCCATCCTCCCAATGGCTGACAGTGGCTTTAACAGTGCTAGCCCATTCTCCCTGACTGTCTCTATCCTGTTCCAGAGCGATTTGTGGTCTCTGGGAATCACTGCACTGGAGATGGCTGAAGGAGCCCCACGTAAGTGCTACACTATCACATCACATCAGCATTATGGGGAGACTAGAGAGTCATGGAAATGAAAGTTGGTATACAAGGACCTGGATTCGTTTATGGTGTTTTTCCCTGGAAATAATCAGAGTATACTCTACTGAGACCTGCTGAGTGATGATCACAGTAAGGCCTGCTGAGTGATCATCATATTTAGGCATGCTGAGGGATCATCACGGTTAGGCATGCTGAGGGATCATCACGGTTAGGCATGCTGCGGGATTATCGTAGTAAGGCCTGCTGAGGGATCATCACGGTTAGGCCTGCTGAGTAATCATCACAGAAGTATCTTCCAGTTTGATCTTACCATGACTCGCATTCTCATTTAAAGCTATTTTAAGCTGTGGGAAAAGGTCCTATGCAAGCTGTCCATATAAACACTGTATCGCCAAGTTCACTGAAGCGAGCTGTTGTACAAGGGTTACGTGGCCAGGTCCTGCTGACTACCAGCTGGTTCCTACTGGCTGATCAGTGCCAAATGGACCTGTCAGGGTCAATGTATTAACGTTCCAAGACAGGCAGCCTGATTGCTTGGGTGGCCAGAAAACGGAGGGTGTCTCTGAACAGGGAACCAGACAGACTAGATCACTAACTAGGACACTGTGTCAGGGTCACTGCCTCCTAATTATATTGTATCTCTGCCCCACCCACCCCAGCCCTCTGCGACATGCACCCCATGAGGGCACTCTTTCTCATCCCACGGAACCCAGCCCCGAAGCTCAAGTCCAGGAAATGGTAAGGTGCCACTGCCTCAAAGCATTATGGGAGCCATGGGCGTAATGATGAGCAGTGGTGTTGTTCTGATGCTCTGTGATAAACCACCATATACCAGCCACCATACAGACCTGCATGGGACTCAGACAAGACAGGAAAAGGCAGAGGACTCTTCTAGATGAACAAGAGGCAGTGATGTTTAGTCATTTACTCCTAGACGAAAAGGGACTGTCACACACAGGTGTAGGTGACAGGTAGGGACAGGTACAAACATGGACAGAACCAGACCCACAGTTCTCTGGAAAGGGCGGCCCTATCCAGCCCTACACAGAGCATGCCCCCCCCCCCCATCATGGCTTAAATTAGACCTCAATCTGAAAGCAGCCTTTGGTTCCTTTTCCTGGAGACCGGCTGTGTGGTCATTTACAGGCAACAGGCGTGTTGGGGTAATTTCAGGATTTCCTAACAACGATCACGGGTGTGTGTGATGGGTTGGGTCGCCGTTTCACGCGTGCTGGCCATTGCAGGTCCAAGAAGTTCCAGACCTTCGTGGACAGCTGCCTGGTGAAGAACCACCTGCAGAGGCCTTCCACCGAGACGCTGCTGCGGCACCCCTTCGTCAAGGAGCTTCCCCAGGAGCGGCAGGTGCGCATCATGCTGAAGGACCACCTGGACCGGACACGGAAGAAGAAGGGGGACAGAGGTAGGCCCCCCCCATGCTAATGCTAATGCTAGGCTGTACCGCACTATTACATACAGGCACCCGATTGATCAACTAAATAAGAAAGAGCAGATATTTTAACTTGAGACCCATTTCCTTCTGTGTTCTTTGAGCATAGGGGGCTCTGCTTTGTCTAGCAACCCCCCCCCCCTCCGGCCCCCCGGAAACCACAGCTCTGTGGCTGAGAATGTGAAGGTGTTTTCCAGGCTTTACCTCTCTTTACCACTCTTTACCACATGTCACTTTGTGCGGAGCTGACTTCCCCATTCATAGAAATACACATGGCGGGGGCATAAGTGGGCTGGTGGGGGGCTTATTTTGCTGCCCCCCCCTCCCAAACCATGACTGAGGACATGCTGTCTCCATACAGAGGAGACTGAGTACGAGTACAGTGGCAGTGAGGAGGAAGAGGAGGATGTGAGCGAAGACGCGGGAGAGCCGAGGTGTGTCCATGGACCGATGGGTCAGAGGAGGCGTCTCCGTGCACAGGCACACGCTCACGAATGCGCGCACACACACGCTTGTGAATGCACATACATACATGCTCATACATACACACACTCCGAAATACACACCTGTACATACATGCACATATTTACACATAATTAGTCACTGATATATACACTCACATACATATGTTTTCATATTTGCTGGCCATGTATAGAGAATTTTAACAGTATGATTAAAATAATAGAGACACCCCCCCTGCCCAATGAATGGGTACATTTCTGGCCCATGGCGTTGTGATGGGTGGTCACCTGAAGGGGGCGCCACAGTGCCGGCTGTGCTCCCACATGTGGTCGCTCAGCCTGCATGCATGCATGTCACTGCAGCTCCATCGTCAACATGCCCGGTGAGTCCACGCTGCGGCGGGAATTCCTGCGGCTGCAGCAGGAGACGCGCAGCTGTGCGGAGACGCAGCGGCAGCAGAGGCTGCAGCAGCAGCAGCTCCTCGACCAAGAGAGATACAAGCGCCAGCTGCTGGCCGAGAGGCAGAAGCGCATCCAGCGGCAGCAGGTGGAGCGGCAGAAGCTGGAGGACGTAAGAATCACCACGCTGCTGTGACACATCCCCAGTGCTAACATAGCCCTGCCGTAATTACCCTCTAAGCTTCACATAACCCTACTCTAAGCCATCCCCAAAGCTACTCTAATCTTTCATGAATGCTGACGTAATCCTGCTCTAATCTCCTCAAAACACTATATACTGTAATCTATCGACTGTAATCTATCCCCAATGCTAACTTACACCAACTGTAATCTATCCCCAAAGCTAATACAACCCTACTCTAATCTTCCATGGATGGCAGCATAACCCTACTCTAACCTTTCATGAATGCTAACATAACCCTGCTCTAATCTTGCTGACATAACCATCCTGTAATCTATCCCCAACGCTAACACAACCTTACTGAATCTAAGCATTTCTAAGTATTTTACCATTATACTAACAATTTTGATGTAACACTAACTCTGGGCTAAATGTTCTCCATAACCTTACTCATTCAGCAACATAATGCTAATCTTACCCATCGACTTCAGCAGCAGCGCAGGCAGCAGCTGGAAGCAGGTTTCCAGTGGCCAGAGCTGCAGGAGATGCAGTGGCAGGAGGAGGCGGAGCCTGACAGCAGGCGTGCCTCCGAGGATGTGAGAGACTTATCAGAGGCACACAGGAAGAGTGATGTGAAGCAGGTAGTGTGTCTCTGAGGGAATTAGCCAAACCCCCAAACGTCCTCTGGGATACTGTTTTATTCAGCAGACTTTAAAGCACATTCTGTTTTTACTGGCTCAGGCGAGTCACTTGGCATGTGTGTGTTAAGGCTAGGGCTGGCTAGGGGTTAATGTTGTCATAAGTAGGATAAAGGTTTTGCCCTTCTAAAGGAATGGCGAGTCCCCACAAAGATATGAATATTAACACCGTATGTGTCTGTGGGTCATGTATTTGTTACATTGTGAGGGCCAAATGACCCCATAATGTTTTTGTTTTGATGTTTTGATCAGAGGTGGAAGGTAACAAATTACATTTACTCACGTTACTGTAATTGAGTAGCTTTTGTGAGTAATTTGTAATTTTTTAAGTCGTTTTTGAAATAGGTAATTTTACTTTTACTCAAGTACAATTTGACCCAAGTATTTCACTTCGCTATTTTAATGGGTCATGGTGCTGAGCAGCCTTTCAAAATTTCCACATCAAATCTGCGAAAGCATGTGGCAGTAAGTAGAGTATATGCGCTTTTGCCTGTGTATTCCAAACATTATAGTTATTGTCTGGTTAAAACCTTCCTACGTTAAGCAAATTGTGCTATCATGCTATCAATTATTTTGGCCTAGCCTAGCATCTATTCTGATTACTAACGTTTCAAGTGAAGCAGCCTAGATCAGGGCTGCCCAATACGTCGATCGCGATCGACCAGTAGATCGTGTGACATTAAAACTTTGAAACATTAGGTTGCAGTAACAACTACTTCGATCCCAGCTCTTCTAACGCGTCACAACGCAGTAAATGCGAAAGGCATATTTTAAATGTACAATAGATCTGTCCAGTTTATTTTCCAACTGGTCACAAATGTGCTTGAGGGGCTGAGGTCCGGACTTATGGTGCGTTCCAGTTGTACTCGTAACTGGTAAACTCCGAGTTCACGACCGGAAGTTGCGACTGGAACGCCCCCCGAAGTGGGAATTTTGGAAGTCATGAACTGGGAGGAATCGACGCACTCCCGACTTCAGAATTCAAGATGCCTGTGCCAGAAGTTGATTTATTAGCACTTGCGTCTTTTGTGGCTCATTAAATTGGTCGACACGCCATATTGTCCAGCCACTACCTGTGAACATGTTGCTAGGGTGTTTTAATGCAGAAAATACTATGATATTGGGATTTCTCGCATAGCCGGATAACCTGTCAGATTTAAGGTACTTGTAGTCCCCGACATTGCTAAATGGTTTTCCGACTTGTTGTACTGGAACGCGGTGAACTCGTGCATGACGTCATTCCCAGTTACGAGTTCCGACCTCCGAGGTACAGGGATTCTCCTTATGAAGGCTCTATTCTATCATGTATAGAGCATAATGATCACTTTGTAGATATTTCATTTGTTTTATGGGTATTTTAATGGCCATTTCAACAAAAACAACTGAAACCTTTTAAGTATGCCAAGTGTTCTAATAATTTTGCCCACCACTGCATAATATATATATATAGATATATACATATATATCATATATTTTGCATTTTTAATGTAGGTAGATCATTTTGACCTGGTCATTTTAAAAGTAGCTCACAATCCGAAAAAGTGTGGGCACCCCTGGCCTAGATGAAATGAATCACCTCATGTTTACAAATTATCAGAGGACAGTCAGAAATAATGAGTGCATGACTTTAGTTGCAATTGGTCTCTTATGAAATTATTTTAATTTGTGTATAATAGACTACCTCCTGGGTTGTTAGGACTTGAGTTGGAGACCCCTGTTTTATGGGGTGGTCTGAACATAGTTTGCACATTATACCTCTTGACAGGTTGGAAACATTATGCAGTTAATTTGTCAGTTATATTTTCTATAAAAGGAAGGAAGAGCACAGTGTTACTAAAGAATCGCTCAGTTGTCTTTAAAACGTTAGTGTCCTGGATACTTTGAGTTTGGTTGGTTTAAGTTTCATATGTGTCATATAGTAAGTTTATTTTAGTGGCTTTAATTTGCAGTATAGATAGTGTTTGTCAGTAAAGAAGAAACTGGATCATATAATTCACAACTTATGCCACTTGTACTTGAAAATGTTTTATGAGGTGGTCTGAACAAAGTTTGCACATTATACCCCTTGAAAGGTCCTAATTATTATTTGGACTAAAAGTTGATAAAAAATGTATTATTAATTTATTAAAACAACTAGTGCTGGATTGGATTTATGACTCGTCCTTTTTTTTACATCACGTAATTGAAAGTAACTAAGTAAGTAACTTTTACTCAAAGTAAATTTTAAATTAAGTACTTTTTTACTTTTACTCGAGTAGATTTTTAGATGGCTACTTCTACTTTTACTTGAGTAGAATTTAACCAAAGTAAAGATACTTTTACTTAATTACAATTTTTCAGTACTTTTTCCACCTCTGGTTTTGATGTTGTGTGGACCACCTTGTTGGTCCCCGCAAATGGAAACTCAGACTTATAAAAATATAAAAATTACTAAAAATACCTGCAGTCTTGTATTTTGTTTGGTTACTTATGGCAAAGGTTATGGCTGGGGTGGATTTTTGGATTTTTGTTAAATATGGATACAAACGTGTGTTTATGTGTGCATGTGTGTGTGTGGTATGTGTATGCGTGTGTGTGTGCACGTGTGTGTGTGTGTGAGTGTGTGGGTGTGTGTGTGCGCGTGTGTGTGTGAGTGTGTGTGTGTGTGTGTGTGTCCATGTCTGCTCCCCCATTCGCGGGTCCGCTTCTGTTTCACATGTCTGTCTTAAACCAACTATCATCCTTTATCTCTTGACAGCCTTAACGAGTTTGAGGTGTCTGGAGGGTAGCCTGGTGACTAATTATTTACAGATGGCCGTGAGTTTAGCGTCGAGTCGCAGATGTGCCCACCTCACTGCTGTCGTCAGCAATAATTTAAAGTCTCACTCCATTAAAATAGCTCTTTGGGACCGAAAATGCACTGAAAGCCCCCGGACTTCTCCATTCTGTGTCCTGCATTTGACGTGATGCGGCCTGACGTGATGGAGGGTGCACGTGTGTGTGTCCTCTGTGCCGCTGAGCGTGTTTTTTACTCTGCTGTTAAAGGGAGTGGGCCAGCACAAGGCAGATGAAGGCGGCAGGCCAGCAGCCCACCTGAAGGAGCAGGTAAGGTCCCCTGCAGCCTGGTTACCTTTCTGCTGCTTCTGCGGGCGATGTCGCTGCTTTGGGAGGGAGCTATTCCTGTTTATCTGCTAGGTGTTGGGGGGCCTTGTTTGTAAATCAGTTTGGGGGAGGAGCTAAAGGGTGCCTTGGAAGAAGTCCGCTGCATATACTGGTGAGAGACACACCCCCCCCCCCCACCCCTGTCCCAGCTGAAGTGCTTTGAAGGCGTCCGCTTGCTGCTCTGCTGTGCTGGTCGCACCCCCGCACCGCCTTTTGTGTTTGTGTCGTCGCGCAGGGGACGGCAGCCCCCCCGCAGAGCAGGAAATTCCACCGCACGCTGCCCAAGGACCAGACACAGCTGCTGTCACTACAGCACGACCACAGACAGCAGGAGCCCCGGAAGGCCACTGCCGCCGCCGCCCCCTCGCGACCAGGCCCCGCCCCCTCACGGCCAGGCCACGCCCCCTCACGGCCCGCCGCTGGCCGCCACCGAGCGGTAAAGCTTTCCACCGTGCCCTCGCGTCCTTTGTCTCTGTCTCGCTTGCGTCCGCTTGCAACACTGCTGCCCCCCCTGCTGCATACAAACACAGTAGCAATCGTGTGAGACACTCCAGGCATGTAACACACTCAGGATCTTCTGCAGGGTTCCAGGCTGGTTACATCCAGGGGTAGCAGGTGGACCCATTTGGTCTCTCAGTAAGGACGAACCATGATGGAACCAGCTGGAGGACTGGAGTCTGATCCCCAGACCCCCCCGAGGGAAAGGTGCTGAAAGGTCTTTTCTGTTTTGCTCAGGTGGAGGAGTGCCCCCTGGTGGGCGAAGGCCCTCGCCACAACCTGAACCGTGTGGCTGCCGGTTTGCCCTCCCATGTACAACCTCGCCTGGGCTCCGGCAGCAACTCAAGCCCCTGCACCCCCGCCATGCAGAGGGCCGTCCCCCACCAGGTGAGGGGGAGGGGGGGGATTCCCAAGCTCCCAAGCTTACCAACATGCGTCACATGCCGCCTCACTTCTGGAACGATCCACGAGAAACCTTGTAGTGTTGAGAGGCCGTGCATTCCAAGCCTGTAGGGGACACTCACTTCCACATTATCCATGACTGCCTCACGTACAGACGTCCTTCATCCCCAAGCAAAGCTGTGACTTTTAGGTGTGCGCATGGTGGGCTGCTCTTTGACACAATCCTGTGTCTTTTCGCCCCCTCCCTGACTATGCCTAATGGCCACCCACAGTCACGTGAGCGGACCAGCTCCGTAAAAGTAGTACTCCTTCAAATCCCTCATTGGGGTTCTGGGGGTTCGTGTTTCCACACAACTGGCCAAGACTGACGACGGGTCCCCCGGTTCTCATACCGTGGACAGCATATCCACCAGCACGAGCATCACTGCACTCCAGGTGCATTGTGGGAGCCCGTTCTCTTTGGGTGCCAGTTAACGTATGTGACATGTGTTTGCAGAATGCCAACCTGCGTTCCAGCAGGGATGCTCAGCACAGCAGCTCCTTGTCGGACATGGTCAGCACACCCCTGTCCCCCACCCTTGATGATGTGTTCTGGGACTTCCCCAACTCTGAAGAACACCCTCCCAAGGTGGGTATTTTACTGGTAAGGGGATTTCAGGGATAGATACATCCTTCTGTGAGTGAGCCTTGTGAGACCGTTTCTGTTGAGTGAAATTCCCACATCCTACATTTATACACTGAAATTCCAGCTTGTTCTACATCTCTGCACCTAGACCAAACCATTTACTTGGGGGGGGTCGGTGGCCGTGGAAAGACTTTTGTGTCTTTTTGTCTCTGGTTTGTGTGTGGTCCTGCACATCCATGTGTCTTTGTTAAACATGTTGTTTAACAAAGTTTTGGGAAATATTTCTGGGGAATCCAACACACAAAACTAGGCGTGAACAAGCAGACACACAGGCTGGGGGTAGTGGTATGCCCCCTGCACATCGCAGCCACATTCCACCGTGTGACTGACAGGCTGTGTTTTTAATAACATGCCTCATGAGTGCAGCTTCCTACACCATGCTGATAAACAGCTGCTCTCCATGACCAAACCATCTGTCGCCTTCGCTCGAGACTCTTCCCGATAAAGAGTGTAGTGCCGCTTGGCTTCTTAAAGGCTGGCGAGCCTCCTTTCCAGTTGCAAAGCACTCAGACGAAATCAGAAACTCCCAGTTGAGGTGGCATTTCAGAGCTTTCAGAAGTCACTTAGGATGTTCCCCTTCTGCCGGACGGTGCGCTCGCTCTCCCAAGCTCCGCCCTGTGGGTGGGGGGGCCTGTGGTTTTCACTAGGCAGGCCCCGGCACAGTGACCTTTACGACCTGTTTGAATCTCTTTGCACCTCCGACTCCCACGATGTGTTCTGCAAGGGTGGGGCTCACCGACAGAAACTCTGCTGCTTGTCAACTGTCATTCTCACTTCGACAGGTTTTCTTTTTTCTTTTGGTTACCGCTGAGCGTTTGCGATAAATTGACATGAAGCGTCACGGGGCTACCTAGACAAGCGGAAAAATAATAAAAAAAGTAAAATATGCAGCTTAACTCCTTGATTGTTTGTCATGTAAGCTTTGCCCAAAAGTTAAAAGAAACGTTATATATAATCTCAGCATGGGAGATACAGGCTGTGAGCTCTCGCTGGCCTGAGAATCTCTCTGATGGGGGCTCTCCTTCTTCCCCAAGGTCCCAGAACGTACAACTTCCAAGATCTACTGCAAGGAACTGCTGAATCATCAGAGGACAGGTTCCAGGTACATCCTCCGTACTAAATGTGGCTGTTCTGGGAGGATCTGTCATTACTCCAATGGGCAGTGTCTGTCCCGTCCTCATCGTGCCTCATTTCTGCTCATCTCCAGTGGGTTCCCGGTGTCTCCAGGAGGCGGGGGGAGATCTTCTCATGGCAGTTCCACTGGCAGCACCCAATTTGGTGTGTCCCCACCCCAATCTTCTCAAACCTTGGTTGCTGTCTAGTGGATGACATTAGATGTTGAGAGAGAGTTCTGGTGCACCTTTAAATATGTCCTCAGATACTTTTGTGTGTTTCTCGTTTGTGGATTTATTTTGTGAGTTTATAAAGAACCATCTGCAGAACTAGCTATACTGCTATCCCTGGAGCACATGGCTAGTCGATTATGTAAGTGTGTGTGTGTGTGTGTGCGCACGCACCCCTAACACCCACTCACCCACAAGGTGAACAGAGCAGAAGAATCACTGTTATTTTTTACCCAGCATGCCTCGCTGCATAAAAGGCCAATTTCTCCATGCAAACTGTCTGTCAGGAATTTGACTGTCCACCATCCCACAGAATTCTCCAAGATGTTGGAAAGTCCGCGTCTGCATTCCCGACTGCCGCAGTACCGGACGTCCCGGGAAAGCTCTCCCAGGGGCTTGATGCCAGTAGGTGCTCCGCAGCCGGCTCCATGACTGCGCTGTCAGTGTTCAGCTCCTGTGCTGTTCCTCAGCAGAGATTACAGTCCTCATCTCGTGTCTTAATTACAGTTCAATGACAGATGAATACTAGAAGTCCTTGGGGCCTGAATGTAATGAGGGATTAACACAATACGTGCTTTACCATCTGTGTTATCGCAGAAGGAGTTGTGGGGCGGATGTCTGAAAGCGTGCGTGACTTTCTCACCAGTAGGGGGCAGTGTGTGCATTCCTTACTTTCCACTTAAGTCACCGTAAAGCAGAATCACTCCGTGTTGTTACGGCTATGGTTACCGCCCCGTAGCTGTGTCCATGGATTCGCGACTCGCAGCCAGTCGGGGACAGGTAGTCCTCTGAAGGCCCACTAATCACCCATTATGATAGTGACCTCGTTAAGACCTCGTTGTTTTCACATAAGTCTCCTTGGGCATATGCTGTTTTGGGAACTCGCATGAGTCCCCCTCCCCCAGGTCTTCTGGGATAGCGTCACAACACCCTGGAATACTGTCCTTATCTGTTTGTGGGCTTACTGTCCTTACTGCAAGCTTTCTGAATGTTACAGATGAAGGCGTAGACAGGGCTGATATAGTTATAAAGAAACAGTCAGAATCACATTAGATCCACGGAGGTCTTCTACGGAGGTTTAAGGTTAGGCTGTCTCTCAGTACGCCCCCGAGTGGCTCACAGGAAGTGACCTCATCATCTTCAGCAGGACCTACCAGTCTGTGTGAGCAG
Source organism: Petrocephalus sullivani (assembly GCA_026780845.1). Classification (NCBI taxonomy): domain Eukaryota; kingdom Metazoa; phylum Chordata; class Actinopteri; order Osteoglossiformes; family Mormyridae; genus Petrocephalus; species Petrocephalus sullivani. The sequence goes on along the minus strand of JAODKM010000002.1, from coordinate 26,318,743 downwards.
TAATCCCCTCTAACCTCCGCCTCCTCCAGGGCTCAGCGCCAGCGAAGGCTCCCGGCAGCCCCTTCACGAAGGCTGCAGTGTACTCATCATCCAGCGATGAGATGGCGAGCAGTGACGAGGACGAGAGGGCCCGGTGCGTCCGGCTGCCCGCACACCTTCTCACTCCCCATCACTTACCCTCCACCGCTCCCATGTGGCACTTTGTGGTTGGTTATCAGGTGGAGGGGAAGGGGAGTCTTCCTTTTCCTTTCCTACGAAGAAGCACCTTTGTTATATAAAAAAAGGAAGCAGGATATAAGCGCTGACCCCCTACCCTGTGACCTCCCAGGCCCAGCCTGAATAACGGTATCGCGAGGCTCTACGGATGCAGCCCCCACGACGTCATCCTGCGGCCTCACAGCAACCTCAACCAGCAGCAGGTGACGTACTGAGCCCCCCACCAGCCTGGACATGCAATCACAGCCATTAGATGCCGCCAAATGGCAAAAACTATACTTCAGATGCTGCCTTTGAAATCTTTATTATGGTGACTGAATGTTAAATGTCCAGTCATGAAGGTTCCATCCCAAAATGCTGCCATGTGAGATCTGCATTAATCATAGCAGCCCATGAAAAATACTAAGAAATTGCTGAAGCAAGTTTTCTGTGAGAAGCTAAACCAGGGTTATGGTTAGGGTTACCCAGAAAGGCCAGTCATACCCAGAAAGGACTGGTAAGTCTGAGGGTTTTTGCTGTAACTCCATAATTAGCTTGCTGTTGGGCGTAAGAGTCCTCATACCTGGATCTGAACAGCTTGCAAAAACCTGCATACACCCTGGCTCTTTGCGGATAAACTCTCTGGTTAAAACTTCTCTCACTGCAGGGTCTCGGAAATTACCTCAATGTATATGTTCTGTTATACCTTCGAAATGACAGAACCATGTAATATAGACCAGAACTTGCTCTCTGTTAGTGATATGAGTGTGTATTCATAGTGCTATTTTTTTAATCGAGTAATTACAGAAGACTTGGGTTAGTTTGGTCATTTAGTAATAAGTAATAAAAGCTTAATAGTGACATAACATCTTAAAGGATGCTAGCAAATGTCACTCCCTCTAAGCATGCATCACTTCCTGTAAGCATGCATCACTTCCTGTAAGCATGCTTCATTTCCTGCTCACTTCCTGTAGCCTAGGGGATATAGAGTGATGGGGCTATGCCTCGGGGTGAGAGCTCCTGACTGCTCCCTGCTGAAAGCTTGCGGCTTTTCCACTCCCATCCAGGCTCCTCCGCTGCAACGGCCTCCAGTACCAGAGTGTAACCAGAACTACCTTCTTCCAGACCTTCTGCAGAAAAGCCGCTGTTTCAGCGGCTCAGCCCTCCCCCAGGATGGCCCCAAGTCGCCCCTGAGTCCAACATCCCCACACCTTAATGTGAGCGTAATCGCACCACACAAACGCGCACAATCCTTCGTTACTGTGATGATGACGTTCAGTGAGTCACAGAGAGATAAATGTATATACTTTGTTCCTCCACTAGAGGGTACTTGTGTCATAGCTGGAGTGCACTGAACACAACTGCAGAGAATTCTTATAACCACATATATTGAAATGAATTTGGGCCTTGTACCCTGTGATTCTTGGGTGATCCTTACCATGTCATGTGCTTGAGCTGGCAGCCAATCAGCTTCCAGCTGGGTCCAGTGCCCCTGTGGCCCCGCCCCTGATGAACAAGCTGCCCTCCCTTCTCCGCGGTGCCCCGTCGTCCTTTCTGACCCTGGGTTTCTGCTACCGTTGCAGCCCCCCGGTTGCGGACAGCTGGGGAAGAGTGGCTCCTCTACGTCCTCCTTCTCCTCCTCCTTCACGCCCTTCATCGACCCCCGGCTCATGCAGATCTCCCCCCCGCAGAGTCCAGTGGGCAGCAGCCCCAGTGAGTACCCAGCATGCGTCCCTAACGACCGGCTGGTCACTTTTGGTTGGCGCTGTTAACCCGTCTGCCCTGATGCCGGCCCAGCCAGTGCAAAGCCGGAGCCGGCACGCAGGGAAAATCGCCGTAAGGGCTCCGTGGTCAACGTCAACCCCACCAACATCCGGCCACAGAGCGACACGCCAGAGATCCGCAAGTACAAGAAGAAGTTCCACACCGAGATCCTGTGTGCCGGCCTCTGGGGTGAGTTGGCGGGCGTGCGGCCCCCTGCCCCCGCCGCTCGGGCCGCCCCTGACTCGCGTGCGCCCCCTGTCTGCAGGCGTGAACCTGCTGGTGGGCACGGAGAGCGGCCTGTGGCTGCTGGACCGCAGTGGCCAGGGGAAGGTGTACTCGCTGATAAGCCGGCGCCGCTTCCAGCAGATGGAGGTGCTGGAAGGTCTCAACGTGCTCATCACCATCTCAGGTGGGTGCAGCACTGCCGGAGCGGGGGGGCGTCCCAGGCCTGGCTGCCCTGGGGCGATTTGGGCGTCCCAAGCCCGGCTGCCCTGGGGCGATATGGGGGGCGTCCCAGGCCCGGCTGCCCTGGGGCGATATGGGGGGCGTCCCAGGCCTGGCTGCCCTGGGGTGATATGGGGGGCGTCCCAAACATGGCTGCCCTGGGGTGATATGGGGGGCGTCCCAGGCCTGACTGCCCTGGGGTGATATGGGCGTCCCAGGCCCGGCTGGCGGAGGCGGGAGATGTCGCGGTGCTGAAAGAATGCAGTCTGTACCCGAGAGCTAACATGTCACTGAAAGCTGAGTAA
>JAODKM010000002.1:26301101-26312848 GCA_026780845.1 Petrocephalus sullivani | reverse complement strand
TCTCTCGCTCAGTGCGCCGCGCTCTCTCCCCCGCTCGCTCGCTCGCCCGCCCGCCCACCCGCTCGCTCACTCACTCTCCCGCCATGGAACCCCTACCCGCCCGCTGCCCACCGCCCTGCCCCCTGATGGCAGCCCCACGCCAGCGGATCAAGATCGCACTCCGGCTCTGGGTGCCCGTGCTTATGCTGCGGATCGTGGCAGCCGGGCAGGAGGAACGGGCAAGTACGCGCACGCACACGGACACTCGGACACGCGTGGGCATGCCAGCCACTCGCTCGGGGCGGCCGGCAACTGGAAGGTCTGCCTGGGCTCCATGTCAACATCCTGGATAAAGGAACGGGCTTCTTGTCTTGTGGGCGCGCCTCTCCAGCTTGGACACTCTCACTGGGGGGCTCTGTGCCCCGGACCCCCAGACTGGGGGGGCTCGCAAGAGACCAGCCAGACTGGGAGGCTCGCAAGAGACCAGCCAGACCCACTTGCTCGTGGATGCTTTTAACAGGACTCCCACACTGCAAGCCAAACAAACCCAAACTCGGCTAATAAAGCCAAAATGCGCAGCAGTAATTAATGGATATTTTAACAGATAAGCATCGTTTAATGGCTTCCTCACTGGGGGCGTGCTGGCGGTGGGCCTGGGGGCACGCCTGCTCCCCTGCATCAGTGCCAGAAACTGCTTCCCGGTCCTTTGCTTCCTGGGAGCGTGGCTTTGATTCACTTTTTGAGGTTTTGGAGAATGCTTCAGAAGCATTCCTGTAGGCTGCAGTTCGAGTTTGTACTGCTGCAGCTATGGTGCCTTATGTGAGACTGTGTGTTCGATTCACAAGAGTCTTGGTTTGATAGTGTGTGTGTGTGTGTGTGTGTTACTTTCCTGTGTGGTATGTGTGACAGTGTATTTGCTTGTGTGTGTGTGTGTGTGTGTGTGTGTTACTTTCCCATGTGGCATGCCTGATGCTGTGTGTATGTGTGTTAATCTCCCATGTGGCAAGCCTGATGGGGTGTGTGTGTGTGTGTGTGTGTGTTACTCTCCCATGTGGCATGCCTGATGCTGTGTGTGTGCGTGTTAAAGCTTTTCCGCTTGTCTCCCAGATCCAGGGTCTCATTCGACCACACGCCATCATCATCCTGCCCAACACCAGCGGCACAGAGGTTCTGGTGTGCTATGAGGATGAGGGCGTCTACATCGACACCTATGGGCGCATAACCAAGGAGACGGTACTCCAGTGGGGGGAGATGCCCACCTCTGTCGGTGCGTGCCCGCGAGAGCAGACTCCGCCTACGCTCCCCTAACTCTGTTATCTCCTCTGCCATCCATCTTGTGTTCCTTCGCCCTTCCACCCTGTCCACCTCTCTCCCAGTACCGCTTACACATCCTTGATCACATGCAGTCCGATCCATGTACAAATCAGATGACTGGACCAGAATCGCAAGGAGATTGTTGGATCTGAGAGCCCCTCCGATGTTCCTACACCTGACGGATTTGGACCGGGGCTCTAAAAATACCATGACAGCCGTTCTTTTGGGTCCTCTGATCGGGTCGTTAACTAGGTGGCTCATTATCCGTGGGAACTGAGTCATAGATGCGTTTAAGCAAAGTGGAGATAAACAGCGACATGGGCCCGAAGGAGAAGCGGAAGGCTTGCATGAGACCCCAACCCGTGTCCTGGTTCTGGTCCACATGGTGCTTCAGAAGTTCTGGTTTCAGTTCCACTTGGAAATGTCTTGAGGCTCATGCTTACAGGTCTTCTGTCCCCATGCAGCGTACCTGCAGTCCAACCAGGTGATGGGCTGGGGCGATAAAGCCATTGAGCTGCGCTCGGCCAGCACCGGCCACCTCGAGGGGGTCTTCATGCACAAGAAGGCCCAGAGGCTGAAGTTTCTGTGTGAGAGGAATGACAAGGTGAGGGCGCACCCTCACCCACCCCCCACATCGGTGTACCTGTCATCGACACCAGTGTCACATTCTGTGCCCTCTGTCACATTCTGTACTCTCTGTCACATTCTGTACCCTCTGTGATATTCTGTACTCTCTGTCACATTCTGTACTCTCTGTCACATTCTGTGCCCTCTGTCACATTCTGTACCCTCTGTCACATTCTGTACTCTCTGTCACATTCTGTACCCTCTGTCACATTCTGTACAAACGTAGGGCACAGTGTGGTAGGGGTTCATGAAGCTTTCCGTGAAAATGATACAGTGTTCAGGTGTGTGGTGTGTTATGGTGTGTTTAGTGTTAAGGTGAGTCATGCGTTACAGTCAATGCAGTGTTCAGGTGTGTGGTGTGTTAAGGTGTGTACAGTGTTAAGGTGAGTCATGGGTTACAGTCAATACAGCGTTCAGGTGTGTGGTGTGTTAAGGTGTGTACAGTGTTAAGGTGAGTCATGCGTTACAGTCAATACAGCGTTCAGGTTTGTGGTGTGTCAAGGTGTGTACAGTGTTAAGGTGAGTCATGCGTTAAAGTCAATACAGCATTCAGGTGTGTAGTGTGTTAAGGTGTGTAAAGTGTTCAGGTGTGTTATGATGAGTCATGCTTTAAAGTGAGTATGGCGTTCAGGTGTGTGGTGTATTAAGGTGCGCACAGCGTTCAGGTGTAGTGTATTAAGGTGCGCACAGCGTTCAGGTGTGTGGTGTATTAAGGTGGTCTAGTGTTGGTACAAAGAGTTGAGTGTGTAGTGCTCCTGGCCGTTTTCTAAGGGCCATAGGTGGCCTTCGGGGGCAGCTGTTTTTTGGAGCGTAACCGGCCCCCTCTGCTTCTTCTCCAAGGTGTTCTTCGCCTCCGTCCAGTCTGGTGGCAGCAGCCAGATCTACTTCATGACTCTGGGCCAGAACTCCCTCTTCAGCTGGTGACACCAGGAGCCAGAGAGCAGTGCCGGCAGCCTCCCCGAGTCCGGGTCACACCCGTACCCTGACCTGGATCGGTGCCGATCGACGAGCTTCCTAAGAAATACCGCTCACTTGAGCTGACGTGAAAAAGCATAGTGTTAAAAGTCAGATCCAGCCAGGCTGGTCACTAGTATTACTGTAAGTGCTCAGATCCAGCCAGGCTGGTCACTAGTGTTACTGTAAGTGCTCAGAGACGTCAGTGCCCTGTTTGCGCCTCCAGCTTTTTGGTTGTGCAATAAACATAATAAGCGCAGTATCTCACACGTTAGTCAAATACCTCAGCAAAGCAGCCTAGCATGTCGTTCCAGGGGCCAAGGCAGACACACACACAGGGGAGCAATCTCCCTAAAAAGGGCTCCCTCTCTGACTGTAGCTGGCTATTCCGTTTGACGAGTGACTCCGGTCTCCCCGGTCATCCTGTGGCAGCCGATGGCCCAGCTGCTCCCGTGCACGCCCACACACACGCGCCCACACACACGCGCACGCGCTCACACACACGCACTCACACGCGCAGCCCCACGAGCGCAGTGAACCCGGGGAAACGTGCCACTCCAGAGTGCCCCCCGCTGCCCGTTCAGGCGTGTTGGTATTCACGCAGTGTGTGGGCTGTGTGCGGAGTGCCCCCCCCCTCCCCCGCCTGCTGCAGTATCTGGGCTGGTGTACATTTTAATTGCACTGTTTCATAGTTATTTCATATCTACTGGCCTCTTGCATGTACAGTATTGTTTTTACATAATATCTGCTCCTTTGCACTAGAAAGGTTAAATGTAAAATGTCTATAAGAAATGCTTTACTGTAGTAGGCTTCTAAAATAACTGAAGCTGGTTCATTGTGTTCACTCAATTTCAGTATTAATGCAAACATTGACCCCCTAGAATTACTGACAAATATTTGAACAGGGGAGTATGATTTTTGTTCTTTTTTGTTTTCTTAATTTTGAGCCAGAGTTGGGTCTGATTATCTTTAGCATACAGTACTTAGTAATAAATATATTTTGACTCTGGAACAAGCTATTTATGCTAAAATATGCATTAAAAGCTTCAGCCAATCAATGTGCGGCAAAAAAGTAGCAACCCTCCGAGAGAACAAAAAGAAATGTGAGTCTGATTTAAAATGTGAACTCAAACATGTTTCAGGCTTGAAAAGAAACATCACAACTCAGTCTATTTAGACAATAGCTGTTGTGCTCCAGGGCACCACAGGGTGGCGCCAAGTGTCATATTGGCAGTAGAAACTGTCTAATTTACAGTGACAACGCAGCTGGTTCTGTGATGGTTTGAAATAAGAAATAATTCAGTTACATAGTTTTTTTTTTTACCTTGCGAATGAGAATAGTATTTTTTATTATTTTTATTTTGCTGAATAAACAGCAGTAAGAAAGGAGTAGTATATGTTAGAAAATATTCAAATAATTTCAACTTGCTCCCATCGCACTGTGCTTCATTAGCTGTGGTGAGGAGGCTGAGAGAGGTTTGGAGAAAGGGGTTTTCCCTGGCTGGGTCGGACAGCTGGGCTCTCCTCCCCATCACTCTACAGCGCCTCCTACTGTCAGATGGGTGCCTTACAGGATTGTGTGTCCTGCTTTAAATTGGAGTGAAACGATGCTGCTGGATTGACAGCACACCTGTCACTGGAGGTGTTAGCTCTTCCAAACTGGTGCAGAAATGGTACACTGAGGACAACAGCAGTGATGCGAGTAATCGAACATTCCCGATGGAAATAAAATAATTTTTAATCAAGCATTTCATTTTAAGTGATTATAATACATTTGTGGGATTTTCCCAGTAGCAGTGAATTCTGGGACAGGCATAGAATGAGCCGGAAACACAGCTAGGGTGAACACAGACAGGAAGCACTGAACAGCTAACAGGCAGTACAACACCTTGGGAACTCGAAATAAACGCACCTTCACATTTCAGTTTAAACTCTGGGGCTCAACACATTATAAAAAATACTTGCTTATTTTATTTTAAATGTAAATTTAAGGAAAAATTAAGTTAGACAAAAAAATGTTTTGCTTTGTAAACTTTTTCTGCACCAGGCTTGAGGGAAAAAAAGTGAACTTGGTCCTTTGGATCCATTTCTTCCAAATTACAGTGTCAGAGTGAGCTGAGTTCTGGAGTAGTCGATGTTCACAGGGCTTGGTGCGAGCTGAGTTCTGGAGTAGTCGATGTTCACAGGGCTTGGTGCGAGCTGAGTTCTGGCGTAGTCGATGTTCACAGGGTTTGGTGCGAGTTGTAGTAAATAGCATTATGGTGGTTGGTGACGCTTTCGGGTGAGAGGAGGTTGGCAGCTGTAGGGCCAGGCATGCCGATAACGATGTCCTGACTTGGGCAGGGAGGCAGCATTGTCAGGTGGCTGTGATGGGTGTGTAAGTCGCAGAGGGTGGTCAGGAGGTGTTGGAAGGTGGAAATTCCCAGTCACTGGTCAGCAGGAGATAAGATCAATGCATTAAATATTATTTCAGCTTCTATTAATTATAACTATAAAACTGGGGGATCATTCTATAAGTATTCAGATTTTTTTCCATTATATCAAGGATAAGACAAAATGTCTTTAAAATATACTTAAAGATTCATTAAGATGTCTTTGATAGTTTTCTCAAATGTGGATCTTGTTTTTCTAGACTATATGACTATGTATACAATTTGAAAAACTCTCCAGACCTGTCTTTGAAATCGTCTTTAGATTAAAATACAATCACCCATTTTTGTGCACTGGATCACTGGATCACTCAAATCTTCTTCTCCCAGTTTCCCCTTTGATTGTTGTCACACTAACTGTAGTGTTATTGTCATATGAAATAAATATAAAAATGTCAAGAAATATTTTTAAGAAAATTTTATGCTTTTAATTAGTTAAAAAAAAAAATTGTACATAAATTTTGCAGAAATAAAAAATAATTGTTGTTCAATTGTATTATCTTTATTTTAACAAAAACATCAATGGGAGGGCTCCAGTAGATCTGGTCCTGTAGATCATGAGGGTCTCAGGTTATTGGCTACAGAAGATTATTAGGGTCTCAGGTTATGGGCTACAGTAGATCATGAGTCTCGGGTTATGGGCTACAGTAGATCATGAGGGTCTCAGGTTATGGGCTACAGTAGATCATGAGTCTCAGGTTATGGGCCGCTACAGTAGATCATGAGGGTCTCAGGTTATGGGCTACAGTAGATTATGAGGGTCTCGGGTTATGGGCTACAGTAGATTATGAGGGTCTCAGGTTATGGGCTACAGTAGATCATGAGGGTCTCGGGTTATGGGCTACAGTAGATTATGAGGGTTTTGGGTTATGGGCTACAGTAGATCATGAGGGTCTCAAGTTATGGGCTGTTGCAGTAGATCATGAGGGTCTCAGGTTATGGGTTCCAGTTAGAGTGACCACCTAATTTCATGTCATGGGGGACACTATGGGCTACTTTAGGTTGTATGAACTACTTTCAAACTGAAAGGCTCCCGTGCTTGGCTAAATTGTTTGGTTTGTCGTGTGCTTTTATTGGCCTGTTTTTTTGAAAGACTCATCCAACTGTTTCACATTAACACCATGTGTTGCTGAATGCATTGTAAAGCATCCTTGAGTATGAGAAAGGCGCTATATAAATAAAACATCATTATTATTATTAGTGACACATGCATGATTATAGGAGACTGACCAATCAGCACACAGCAAGAACTCAGTGCTTCAGTGAAATCTAGGTCCTTTTAACTGAAATGGTTCAAATGGTGGTTTACAAACCCTGTCATAGCTCAACTCGTCCCCCTTGACATGGATTAGGTGATCACCCAGTTCCAGTTCCAGTAATTCATGAAGATCTTGGGTTATGGGTTCCAACAGATCATGAGGATCTGAGGTTATGGTCTCCAGTAGATCTCAGGTTACGCTGGTGGATGGTGGTAACCCGTTTACCACCAGTCGGTCCCTGAGCAAGACCCTTAACCTCAAGTTGCTCCAGGGAGATTGTAATTCCCTGTAATTGGGTAATGTAAGTCACTTTAGATAAGGGTGTCAGCTAAATGCCATTAATGTAAATGTAAACTGCCCACAGAACAAACAGACAGCCCTCAGAGTCTTACCCCCACAAACTCTGTGCTCTGCTGTGTAGGTCACAACCTAACTGTGTTCTGGCCACACTCCTAAACAAAAGGCAGCCTCACACCTGGGATGCTAGCTCAGCCTTACAGTATACTAGGCTCCCTGTTGGATCCAGCTTGTGCACATGGTATTCTCATCTGCCCCGATGGGGGGGTGGGGAGGGGACGTCTATATTTGAGCTCCAGGCTTTTGGTGTTCCTGTGGAGTCAGCTGCGTTGGGTGCCGCGTAACCCGAGACAGGCCTGAACTCACTTCCTCACTTCAGCCCACCTCAGACATGAGACCGCCCCCTGCCACCCGCCCCCCACCCGTTAGCCCACACCCTGCCACTCCCTCCTTAGAGGACAGGCGGACGGGGACCAGCTCTCCTTTCATCGCCCCCGGACAGGTCCGCAGCCTGATCGGGAGAGCTAGCTCGCTTGCTGCCCATCGGTTGCCCTACAGGTAAGAGTCCTGCAGGGTAGAGGGTGGGGGGGTGGGGGTGGCAGGAGGCGACAGCTTGGGGTTTTGGAAGTAGCCAGTGTTGGGTTACATGCAAGTGGCTGTGGTTGCATGCAGTTAAGAGGCCGAATGCAAGACTAATTCCGTGTGAATTCACAGGAAGGCAGACATGCCAGGTGTGTGTGAGGCAATACCGAAAGAGGTCCAGAGCAGTGTCTTATAGCGTGTGCATGGCTCAGCCATGATCGCTGTACAGGGGGCTCGCTAACACACTGGGGGTGTCCCATTTAACACTGCTTTTCCAAAGACAGACGTACCATTGGTCCTCTGTTGCCATGTGACCACTGTTGCCAAATGCTCAGTTCTCTGCAGAGCTGGAGGTCTGTTGTAGTGCACAAGGCTCCTCCACCCTGTGCAGCTCTGACCTCCAGGGAATAGGATGAGCTGGGAGCTGCACTGGTCGTAAGAGTATGGACCACAGTATTTTGGACGTTAAACAGCAAGCAGCGGAACTAGACCGAAGGATGTTTCTGTTGAGTGGAGAGCCAGCGTGAGTCAGCCGTCGTTTCACCAAGGGAACGTAAAGGCAGCGTGACTCATCACCTCATATAAAATCTCCTATTACACCTCTAAGGGAAACAAGCTGGGACAGTAATAGCCATTAGAGTCACGAAGCTCAGAGCTGAAAACAAATGACCCAAATCACAGAGAATGAGGGCACCCCATCTGCAAGCTACCCTATCCATTTCCTCATTGGTTGTGTGGACAGCATGTGACTAAGAACTGCTTCCTGATTTGTCACCCCAGAAGCTGTCACACTGGGGGAATTGACAGGTCAGTTTCCCCAAAATAAAGCTCTCTGTGGCTGTTTCATGGCTCCTATGATATTTAAGCCTATCACCAGGTTTACTATCCACCATGGTTCAACTTATTTGACTCAGATGAGCCTTTCTTTCAAGGTTGTGAAGTATTTCCTCTGCTGGTATCTATTATATTTTCCAACTGTTCAATTTTACATCTTAATGTATTACAATGAAAGAAATTTTCCAACCGCAAAAGAAGAAATCGTTAAACAAAATGCAAAATGTCAAAATCTCCTGTTCATGACTGCTGCATGTCTCTAAGTCCGTCAGAGGTGCGAGGTGACTTCCTCAGTCATGGTGGACTTCGCTTTGGGCGAGGAAGTGCCACAAAGTCATGAAAGAGGAATGCGTTCTTTCTGATGGTCGCTGACGGCAGCTGGGCCACCGTCAGAGCGTTCAGCACAGACAGACAGCTAAGTGCTGAGCACTTTTTTTCAGCCCCCAGCAATTTGAAATCTGATTTCTGGAGCTTTCTTACTCTTAAAGGGACCACAGGGGCCGAATGACTGGAATTTTGAGCATCTGAGTCAGTCAATGTGCCCGAGGCACAAGGGACAGAAGGCAGGGAGGACTTCCCAGTGGCCATGGAGTACAGCCCCGAAGGCGCCAGCCAACACGCACTTGAAGGATGTGAAAATACCAGCATGGCTCTTTAGTGCTTCCTCTTCCTCTGTGGTGCCTGACCCCCGGCCCCCTCACCCCCTTGCTGTCCAGGGGCTTGGCCTGGGGTGGCATGGGGGCAGGGATCTCCATGCAGCACCCTAGAACTAAAAGATTTATCCCCACACCATGTGTTGCTAAATGCAGCCTGGAGAGAGCGACGAGATTAGATCGCTGACCAGGTCGAGTTTCAGCGCCAAGGCCTTGCGCCCCAGTGCACCCCCCCGCACCCCCCCGGCCCACCACCGGTCCAGGAGACCCGGCGACCTTTCCCACACCACAATGGGGGCCCCCAGCTACCAGCAAAAACCCACTTTCAAACTTCGGGCTTTTCTGGCATGTTCCTGATGTTTATCACCTCAGCATCCTTGACTGGTGGGTAACCATGGAGATTGCATGTCCTGGTTATGAAATGACACTGTAATTACTGCCGTGTCATTGTCACACCCTGTAAAACTGTCAGCAAACCTTGTCTCTGTCTGGACGGACACAAGCTCGTTTACCACGGGTTCGAATCCATGGCAAATGGTGCGTCCCTGAACCCTACCACATTTCTAGAATCATCCCTTCTTTAAATATAAGAGTAACAATGCAGCAACAGGAAGTCCTCCTGAAAACAGTAACGGCTCTGTCACAATGGCTTTGGAGCATCCAGGAACAACTATTACTATGGAAATAAGGGCTTGTGCTGCCTCTGGGTCTTAGTGCCTGTACTATTTCACCATCACGTTTGCACTGGCCTGCTCGGCCGTTTCTTTTACTCACGGTTAGTTATAGTCCCGTACTCATTTCTAACAGCTGATGGGTTACTGCAACAGTTACTCAAGGGTACAACAGCAGGCCCGGCTGAGGGCACAATGTCATCATTTTATTGCCATGGCTCACATTAGGAAATGTGAACATTTTAAGATCATCTGTCTGCCTGTCCCTCTCCCAATCTTTCCATCAGTCTCTCAATCCTCCCGTTTCTTTCTTTCTCTCTCGCTGTTTCCCCTTCTCCCTTTCTCTCTCTCCCTATCTGTCTCTCTCTCTCTGCCTGTCTCACTCTCTCCCTATTTGTCTCTCTCTCTGCCTGTCTCACTCTCTCCCTATCTGTCTCTCTCTCTGCCTGTCTCACTCTCTCCCTATCTGTCACTTTCTCTGCCTGTCTCACTCTCTCCCTATCTGTCTCACTCTCTCCCTATCTGTCTCTCTCTCTGCCTGTCTCACTCTCTCCCTATCTGTCTCCTTCTCTGCCTGTCTCACTCTCTCCCTATCTGTCTCTCTCTCTGCCTGTCTCACTCTCTCCCTATCTGTTACTCTCCCTATCTGTCTCACTCTCTCCCTATCTGTCTCTCTCTCTCCCTATCTGTCTCTCTCTCTCTTTTCTGCACTGTTGTTGTTGTTGTCATGCTCAGCATATCTGGGTGTTGGGTGTCTTCACCAGAGGAATGTTTAGAAAACCCAGTCTAATTCTGTCATGATGAATAGCAGCTGGGGGTTTTGGGGGGGGGGGGTGGGGGGGTTGTGCAGCTGAACTAATTTAAAAAACAACAACCCAGCATGCTTTGCTGCAGAAGCGATTAGTGAGAGGATCTTTGGCAAATGTCGGTATATAGCAGTGTTCTCCTTGGGGAACAATGGTGTATACAGACATGCATACAAAACTACACGCCGACACATTCACAGGGCACTGCTGCCGCTCACACCCACGCTGTCCTGGGGTTTCCTCCAGCATATCAGCTCGAACCAGCATCACTGGTCAAAGCTCAGGCTGCCACATCCGTGGGTGAAGCACAAAACCTCATCTCCGTTTCACATTGTTAGTGTAGTGTTGGTTTAACATTGAGTTTGGCTGAAAGTTGACCCTGTTTCTTGCTAGCCTGCTTCTCAGAAGAATAAATGCATAAAAATATCTTTACCTGAAGCAGAAGTGGTTCCCTATGGTAACAGTGACCCCCTCCCTCTGGGTAATAGTACATCCTGGTATCCTATTAGGAAGTGAAGTTATTTTGTTAGTGTGTTAGACTCACTAACGGTGAGCTATGCTCCTAACCAACCTTCATCTTCCCTCCTTCCCATGAATAGAGGGCCACACTAATCGGAGAGTGTCGCCCCTGGACACAGAAACATGGCAGGGTGAGTGGAGCAGTGCAGCCGGCATTATGACATCACAGACACGGTGACCAGCCTTTTAATGGCTGCTCGACCATAAACACACAAGGCTTGCAGGTTCATATTACTGAACAACCAAACAAAGTCAAATAAACTCCCCAGAAAGCAGCTCCTTTCCACCACCTGAACACCTGGCATGCTATCACCCCACTAAGCCACATCAGGTTGGCACTCTGTGGCGCTGACAATGATATCCGCTTATGCCCTGCCACCATGACCGCGATGGCACCCCCTTCTCCCCAGGGTCCAGAAGAAGACCACCAGCATGTCCCTGACCATCTCATCCTGCTCCAGGGAATCATCCAGCAGCACCATCATCCAGCAGCAGCGGTCCAGCCTGGTGCAGCCCCTCAGAATCAGCCCACAGAGGGTACCCCCCCATGCCCCCTCCCATCACATGTGCCTGTCAGTCATTTTTTAGTGTTGTCTTCTAAAGCCAGTAACTTATGTGCCTCCCAGTGGCTCTCGAAGCAGATGCTGCCAGTGATGTAATCAGGGCTTGAGTTGTCATGGGATGTGTATTTGCCACTCACCCTCATGTAAGGGTACCAACTACAGCAAGGGGGCTAGACTGGCGGACTCAGGTCGACCCTTTGGTGGATCCCCCTACGTGCGAACAGTACGAGCCAGACCCCAGCATCCCCGACAGACAGAGG
>JAODKM010000002.1:26278978-26301001 GCA_026780845.1 Petrocephalus sullivani | reverse complement strand
TGAATCGGGTTACTTTATCGGGGCCCAGCCGCTCCAAAAGCGTCGGCAGCCGTGCCTGATGATGGGAAGGTCGACCACCAGAATTAATCTAGAAATAGAGACACCCCAAATACGTTAAATACGACGCCATCTGCTGGACATTATTTCTGCTGTTTTGCAAGTTCCACGCTCGCCAGCATCAGCTAAACATTCACATAACTCCTAGAACGCCAGATGATGACAAAGTGATATTTTTAGTGAAGAGATGTATTCATATTAGTCATTTGCCACACGGACCTATTCGAAACCCAAAGCCGTTGCCTAGGAGACAAACTTGGAAACGGGTCCAAAAACAGAGAATACATTCTAGCTATTGTGTATTTTTTAGCTTGTCTGTTGTATGACAAACCTGGGGTTCACCAAAAACTCATCCTGTGGTGTAACCGGCACATTCTTTCCCAACTTGCACTGTTTGTTTGCTCCTCTGCAGTCTTGTATAATTCGTAGTTCAGTTTAATATTGCTCGTTTAAAAGGCAGTGTGACCTTTCGCTAATGAACATACTGGGCCTCGGTCCTCTGTGTCAGTGAAAAACAGAAGCATCTTCCTGTGCCGGTATCATCTGATAAGACACCATGTGAAGACATTCTGGGGGGGGGGGGGGGGGGGCACCCTCCAGGCAGAAGCCTTGTTTACAAGAGGAGGCATTTCTGTCAGTGCCTCTGTGGGGACAGGCGTGTTGCTGCCCTGAGAACAGTTTTAGCTCCTGAGTCATAAAGAGGCATCGCATGGCAGAAGGGCTGCTGGGAGAGTGACACTGTGACACCTGTTCGCTCGCCGCGGCTCACCGCCTCTCTGTTCTCTGTACTTCAGGTGTTACATTTGTGCGAAAGTCTGCCCGTCTGCTCAAACCACCGCCTTACCTCTGCCGCTGCTTTTTTCCCCAGACCCAGAGCCCATCCTGCAGCCAGAATTATTCTGGGAATGGGGGGGTAGCCCCGACGTTTGTGAAGGTAATGCTTTTTCTAATGTCAATGGGCTGAGATGGAATGCGTATTCAGTTCCACCTAGTGGTGAAAAAGGGAACTGTCCTGCAAATGTGTCTCAGGCGATGGTTGGGTGTTTCTGAGCTGTGACTGTGGCACATTCCTCCCGCCTGAGTTCGTAGCTATTGCTGCCCTGGGTCTTTAGCTAACATTTTTTTAATAAGGATACCTGGGCTGCTTATGAATTCATCGCAGTCACAAGTGATGACAATCTGTAACCCACAAGTGATCAGCTGCGGGATCTGTCCTGTAAGCACGATTATGACCCTCTGCCCTCCCTCCAGTGCCTACACGACATCAGCACTGACAAGGGCCAGCTGGTGGTTCTGGAGTGTCGAATCCGTGGGACGCCACCCCTGCAGGTGTCCTGGTACCGTGAGGACGAGCGGATCATTGACTCGGCTGACTTCCGCATCCTCAGGAAGAGTGAGTCTGGCAGGCCGAGAGGTCGGAGGCGTGGTGTAGGCCTTTGGGCAGGTCCATGCTTACCGCGGTCACAGACACGCCGGGCCCCGGCCAATGAATGATGGAGGCTCATTTGTGTCACTGAACAAACCAGCTGTGTTGTTTCAGTTTTTGAGTGGTAGGCGCCCTTTTCCATGGCCCTCAAACGGGGAATCTACGGCCAACCTCAGTCATGAAAATCACACCATATCAGCTGCATGCCCTGTGGTACGTGGGCAGCCGTAAGAGACAGGATCTAAAAAATTCAGCAGGATGCTGCCAGTGAAAGTGAAACTGGCAGGTAAAACACAGGCCCACAATCAGTACTAATACCCTACTGAGGTGAGACAAACACTCCCTGCTCTGCTGGACAAACAAAATGACCCTTGACCTTTCTTGCTTTTTCCAGAGGCCACTTCTACGTCTGTTCCTGGTAAGTGTGCCACCCAAGGTCCTCAGAAAATGGGTGTGAGGTCATCTTATCCAGACCTTACATTCTGTCAGCCTCGGCTAGAGTGGATATGAATTTTCTGCTGTTTCTCCCATAATGCACAGAGGAGCTGTGCACCCTCGTCATCACTGAAGCTTACCCAGAGGATTCTGGGATTTTTAAGTGCACAGCAAGCAATCAGTACGGAAGGGTGTCCTGCAGTGCTGTCCTGGAGGTGTACACAGGTGGGTGATGATCTCTACCATACCAAAGATCCCTTTTATTGGCCCATGATCTGCAGGAAGGTATAGGAAAAAAGATATGCCCTGATGTGGCCCCATGGTGCCCCCTTCAGGCCTGGATGATTCTGGATTCACTGAGGAGCAGGCACCTGGGGTGTCCACAGGGCAGGAACCTGACGACTTTCCATCATTCCTGCTGGACACGGCAGGAATCCCTCCTCCAGAGTGGCCAGAGAGCCCTGAGGAGGAGACCGCCCCCTCACTAGACACGTGAGTTCCATGCACACAAAAAAGTCAGGGTCATGCTAGTGGCTGAAAACCTACACCACCCTCCACCTTCCCGCATGTTCAGTGGCATCTATGATTTTATCGGGGTGCAATTGCACCCCCTACTAGGATGCATCCATCCATCCATCCATTCCCTACCACTTTTCCGGGTCGGGTTGCAGGGGCAGCTGTTTAAGCAGGGAAACCCAGACTTCCCTCTCCCCGGCCACTTCGTCCAGCTATTCCCGGGGAATCCCGAGGCATTCCGAGTTCAGACGAGAGACACAGTCTCTTCAGCGTGTCCAGTGGCTCTACTCTGAGTCCCCCCCAGAATGACTGAGCTTCTCACCCTATTTCTAAGGGAGAACCCAGCCACCTTTGGGTCACTACCCACAGCTCATGGCCATAGGTAAGGGTAGGAACGTAGATCGACAGTTCTTTGCCTTTTGGCTCAACTCCTTCTTCACCATGACAGACCGATGCAGCGCCTGCACCAATCCGCCTGTCAATCTCCCGCTCCATCCTTCCTTCACTTGTGAACAAAACTCCGCAATACTTAAACTCCTCCTCCAGGAGAAGGACCCCCTCCCGGACCCAGAGAGAGCATTCCACCCTTTTCCGGGTGAGGACCATGGTCTCGGATTTGGAGGTGCTGATTTTGAACTTAATGGGTCGCTTTCCGGACAAGGATTAAGCTGAACATGGAGAATTTCCATATCTCCAAACACTTCCAGTTCAGTCTTCAGTACAATTCCAGTTGTCCAGGACTAGGCTTAATCTAGGCTTAAAATCAGCTCAATATGATCAAATGTCATTGGAACATTTTAAGTTCAACAAAATTAAACTAGAAAGTTATAGTTTGGCTTGTGCCAGTCACATCAATGTGCAATAATAATTTATTGCAAATTCATTTACCTTTTTTTTTCTTCAAATATATTTATCGGCATGAACGCATAGTTGGACTCTCGGACATTACAGCCCGTGGGGCAAAAGCCTAGAGTCGCCTGTTTAAGTAAAGTGGTGCGCTTTTATACTTGGCGTGGAGTCCCCGGGTGTAAGTGATCTGGAAAACATGACGAGTCTAACGGATCCTTTAAGTTCAGCTTAATAAATGCGTAAATGCCCTTTATGAAACTAAGGTGACTGTCACTAATAGTGCGCTCTTTCAGGGAAGATTTCTGCCTTTATATTCCTCCGCTAGCAGGACACTTGCATAATACTACGCTGTCAGATACTCCGGTTATGTTCTCATGACTCAGGCTATTGAAAGACGCCGGCATTACTAACTTTTCCTCATTAGCGATGGGCATTTAGGAGCACGAACGTTGCGGTGCGTTGGCGCTCTGGGCAGCTGGGTTAAAGCCGATCGGCTTTAAAAGGGGGTGTGGAGCGGATTAAGCACCGGGCACAGCCCCCCGCCCCCGGCTCGCTCGTTTATAAGCGGGGGACGCGTTCGCGGTGCTGATCAGACAGGTGCCACGGGTGCCGGGAGCGCATATCCCAGCAGGTGGTCCCCGGCTTTCCGCGCCCTGCCTTCCGAAGGTAACTCCGCCGGGGTGCCCGTGTGCAGCCTGTCTGCTGGATGGAGCGCAGCTGTTTGCCTTAATGGCTGCTCCCGGCTTCTATGCTGTTTCGTTTAGGCGTTTTCTTTTTCTCTTCTCTTGGTGATGTTTTTCATCCTTAACTCTGCATCTGATTATCTGTCCGCCGGGGCATTTATCATCTTTTCCTGCCTAATGGTTATTTTAGATGGCTTTGCTTATGTAGAAGCGCTCCGCGTCCTGCAGGATACTTATTCCCACCTCATTATAAGCAATGACGTAAGAGGGGGTTTGATATTGTTTGGGGAAATCATTTAAAAGTAAAGCGATTAATATTTTTTTACAAGACTAATGGATCCTAGTTAAAATTTGGACCGCAGACGTCCCGTCCCCCTGTCCCCGCGGGATCCAGCGGCAATAAGGCTGGCTCTCCCCGCTTTTGTGCTATTTTTTGATGCCTCGTCGCTCTCCGTTTAAATACCGTTGGTTATTTAATATTTCTTTGCGTAAAGCAGCTGTCGTCTGGACATTTTGTGGTAACACTTTACTTGAGGGGGCACAAATAATTGTAGTAACTCATTGACTACTGAAGTACTAATCATGATCATGAATTTGTTAATGATTAACTAATGAACTAACTAATGAAGTTCCTGCAAAGACTACATGAATCGTCATGATTGATTAATGATGACGTAACGCATAGTAAATGCATTAATTAACCATTAACTAAGCATGTATTACTGCATTATTTGTGGCCCCTCAAGTAAAGTGTTACCCATTTTGTGATTTGGGGAGTTTCCTTGTGATTCTACAGACTTACTGAAGTCCCCTAACTGGATCCGCAGGATAAACCACGTTTTTTTTTTTTTAATCAGAGGAGCGTTTTGATACAGTTGCTATGATCACCAGCAGATGGTCATTTCTTGGTTTGTCAAACTTTTAGCCATTTCTACAAGCAAGGGGGCTGCTGCGGTGATTTAGTGGGGCGTCATCAATGATATGTCTGTGTCTTACTGTCAAGACGTCCCACAGTAAGCGGCTATTTTATGGGAACTCGGAATCCCACAAATGATGAGCATTTGCCAGCTAGTTCTGGGACACAGATAAGCATTTAAAGACCTCATGGGACAGGCAGACCAGACAAAAGGGGCTTTATACCGGGTGTGGCGGTGTCTTGTTGCTGCTCTACACAGTGGACGTAGCGGCTGGGCGAGTTATTGGTGAGGCTTTGGCAGTGTGTAACATAGTGCCATGTTCAGTTGACCCCAGAGAGGCACATACCGTGAGCCTGAGTTAAGAGCGATCTGCCTCGCCTTTGGCCCCCATCTGTAGCTGTGATGTGATGCTGTATTTTTGTCGGAGGAGGCTGGACCGCGACGGGCACTGGGGTCCGGCTGTCTTTAGCACTGGCGGTGCTAAACCTCCTGATTATCCCTGTGCACCTGTTGCCCCCAGAGATCTTGTTGAAGGTTGTGAAGGGTACTTGTGCACAGCTGAATTCAACGAGATTTGGATTCGGCGCTGGAGTCCCCAATGCTGCTGAACACCCCTCGGCTTCATACATTAACTGCCTGTCCTTTGTGGCTGTGACATAGGGTGTTGTGTGTGTGTGTGTGTGTGTGTGTGTATTGGTCGTCGTGGCACTATGAGACAGGCCTGCTCAAAGAAGGACAGGCAGCATAGATGCTGATTTCTCAGCTTAACTAGTGGAAATGACACTTGACTGAGTACCACACCTTTGGGTCCATCGGTGGTTGCCCTTAATGGCTGGACAAGGACTTCGGTTTTGAGAGACCTTGGCGTATGATTCACTTAGGGCTCCCATGTGCGTCATCCAGTCGGGTCAGGGGGACTAGATGGGAGTGGGGGGGAATTCCTCTGCGGGGGAACCTGGATGGATTCCAGGAGAGCTGAAAGGGTCTGATGTGGAGCACTCCAAGCCCTCTGCGTCTTTGTCCAGGGAACCCCTCCCCTCAATGGCCTCAGTGTGTCGGTCTTGGACCCTTTTGGTCTCCCAGCAGCCCCTGCACACCCACTTGGCTTATGTAACTGTTTGTTAGGGGAGGTTTAAAAGCAGCATTAGGTTCCCCCTCTCTTCCTGGTCCGGTTTCTCACAGTAATCCTGGAAACCGTCGGTCTCTGCAGCTGAGTTCTTAGGTCATGTGGTCTGACTTGGCTCAGAGGTGGTACTTCAGGGATGGTCCCTTTCTAAAGGACTTTGTGTGTGGGTTTGCATAGATCACAATTGGGAACCAAAATATCCCCAGAGTGGTAAAACCTGAAACTTCCTTACTATTTTTTCAGGCCCCCATTTACATAACCTCAATTTTATAAAAAAAAAAATCTGTGAAATCAATCAAAAAAGTAAATGCCAAAGGTCTTGTATTTGGGTTGGTTACTTCTGGTTAAGGTTAGGGCTGGGCACACGTGTTAATTCCCACCACAAGCCTTGTCAGGTGGTTTAGCACCTGCTGTAAAAAATCAGGACAGTTCTGTAGCAAGTTACCATTTTAAACACGGTGGGACCCAAGTATAGTCCTGGACGTACCCTGGAACATTCTAGCGAGCTGCCTGTAGCTTGTCACTAATGTGTGGCCACTTGTTTTGACGAGCAGTTCCATTCATCCATTCATTGCTGATATTGTTTTGCGTTGGTCCTTCGGGAAAAACCCGGTTTCTTCCCCTTGCGTCCAGGTGCTCGGAGCAGCAGAAGCTGAGTGAGGGTGTTAGTGGGTCAGGCTACAGTTCCCAGGCCCAGAGCCCCCAAGAGGCCCGTGCCCCCCCCGCCTCGTCAGGCAAAGCTAAGGAGCTCTCGCCGAAGGTGCCCCCCAGTCCCCTAAGCAAGCGGGACCATTCCGGCAGCATGAGTGTGGCCGACCTGCCCACCTTTTCCCCCACCCTCTACCCCCCCAGCGCCTTCAGTTATGAGCGCCCACGTCACTTCATCCAGTCCCAGCCGCACTTCCAGGCTCCCAGCTATGAGAGTCTACAGGCCAACGGGAGCATCAAGACCTCCCCTGAGTCTTCCACCTTGAGCTCTCCGGTGTCCACCCCTGGGCCTTCGTCCTCTTCCTCCATGCCAGCCTCTCCATCCCATGCCCCGATGCGCTCTAGTATCACACTAATCCCGAAAGTGACCTCTGCCCCCCCTTCTCGCACTTCCCCTGTTGCCTTCCTCTGCTCCGTCCTGCCCTCCCAGTCATCTCCCCAGCCCGGGTCCTCTCATTCTTCTACGCCTGCGACGCCCCTCCCCAAACCGGTCTCTCCACAGTCTGCACCACCTTCGTCCTACCCAGCCAACTGCTCTCCGCACACCCCGACCCCAGCAAGCCCGTCCCTGCCCAAGGCTGCCACCCCTTCTCAGCAAGCTGGCACCTCATCACAGTGCGTGTCCCTTCCCGCCAGCTACAGAGGGACCTCTAACAGGTACGTCCTGTTTATGCCACACTAGCTTCTTTCTGATACCGTGAGTTGGACCCTAGCTTTAACTTCAGTCATTAGTGTCTTGGAGCTGGACAAAGCTAATGTTGGGCTCGCCGGCGCCATTAGCATGTGCTTCCGGTTCCCCAGCAATCCCAAGCCCATCCTCAAGAAAACGCCCCCCCGGCCGGTGTCTCGCTCCACGGATGAGGAGATACAGGGCTCCAAGGATGCGCTCATCCAAGACCTCGAGAAGCAGCTGCGTAACAAGGAGGCCCGCCGGAGGAACAGCCAGGTCTGTTGCGAGGCACACGGGGTCTCCTTCTAGCTCGTCTCTATAGCCAAATGGCTTCCCTGTTCAAGATGGTAGTAGGTTGCTGTCAATCTGCTGTCCTGCTGACGTTTCTCTGCACCACGTTTGGCAGAAAACGTCATATGAAGAGCGCATGGCACGGAGACTGCTGGGGCCTGACAGTGCTGCCTCCGTCTTCGAGCTGGACAAGCAGCCGGAAGCGCAGCCGGATCAGGTACGGGCTCACCTTCTCCTTTATTGGCTCATCTCAGGATCTCGAGTGCAGCCCTGTCTGTCAGTCCTGCTTTGTGGTTAACCATTACAAAGAAAAAGGCATGTTTTAGAGGGGCTTTGGTGCTATCTATCCATCAAGGTTGTTCTGCAAGGAGTTCCCTAGTTTTGGCGATACCAGTTGTAGAAATGTCGGGCTTCCCTCGAATATAATGGGAGCGAATAGCATTCTTTCCGTGGTGTCTCTTAGCAGACATCATGACCAGGTTACTCCACAGACTTTAAGGCTCAAAGCCTTAAATGGGCAGCTTGGCGCTGCTTTGTGGTTAACATCTTAACTAGGTGAACGCCGCTGTGTTTCAGTGGTGATGTCTCAAATGACCCACCAACTGACAACCTTGTATGGAGGGGTTCTTATGGTCTCATTGGTTCTGCATGCAAGGTCCCCTTTCCACTGTGATCCTCTGTCATTTTAAGATGGAAACGTTTTTTTTTTTTTTGGGGGGGTACTACGTCATGGGAGATAAGCCACATTCCCATTCTAAGAACGGGGACGGAAATAGCAGGTGTGACGTTCCTGTGCGGTGGTGGCATTTGGAATGTGGCATGGGACCTGGATCTGGACCACCCACCCCTGCACGTGTGCTCTGTCTGAGCTGAATCGCTATGTAACGTACCTTGGAACCTGACCATAATGAATTGGATGTTTTATTAGCCATTTGCACAAGTATGGGTGCCGGTACACTGGAAATCTTCTGCTTTCTCTCATTCCATCTTGTTCTTCTTTGAGACACGTGCGGACACACAGACATATATATATATATATATATATATATTACACACAGAGACATGCACACATATATGCGTGCGCAGTGTCGGCCATTTTTGAAGGGCAGTTGTGTCGATGCCAAGTTGCCTGCTCTGCACCATCTCAGTTTGTTACGGTCTATTGTCCTTGATTCTGAATCCACACCATTTAAGAAGCCCCTCCTTGTATTTGCAGCCCGAATCCCCAGAGGGGCGACACTCAGGAGGCATATGGTAAGTCACCCGGCGACTGCAGCTCAACCATCTACGATTTCATAAGTGTGCGGACTTGAGGTCAGATTCCTGACACCAGCATGAGTGTCAACATCCACTGGGAGATGCTGTAATGGTCACAGATATAGTGGTGGCTCTTTGAATCGCCAGCTCCAGGCTGCTAGGGGTATGTCACTGTTTAGCATGATGCTTACTGGGCTCAAGTATTCATATCAAATCAGGCCTGATTGTGGTTTACAGGAAATTGTCTTGGTGGGACTTAGACCGAGACTCATGTGGTTCTCTGGGTCTGGCAGGAGCAAGCAGTATTCTGGGACTGATGGTAACGAGGGCTCCACCATCCAGGAGAAGTGCTACGCCCCCCGTTTCCTGCAGGTACCCCAGGACCTCACTGTGGAGGAAGGTCGTTTCTGCAGAATCGACTTCAAGGTACGCAGTCGTTCTTGAGGCAGAGCCGTGTAGTAAGATTGCGGTCTCATCAGGCTGAGTTTGGATTTGTTCTGTCAAGGTGGGGGGTCTGCCCACGCCTGATGTGACCTGGTACCTGAATGGCAGGGCCATCCGCCCCGATGACCACCACAAGATGCTGGTGTGTGAGAAGGGCCTGCACTCCTTCTTAATCGAGGTGGTGACTGTGCACCATGCCGGCACCTACGAGTGCGTGGCCAGGAACCGTGCCGGGGAAAGCAGCTTCTCCATGTGCCTGGGTGTGATTGGTAAGGCTTGGGCCTGGTACCAGCATGGTGCTGGGAGTGGGAGAGATCAGTGCAGCCCGGCTGAGCTTGCTCGGTTTGACTGTGGTCCAAATAGCTGGGGTCACAGCTTATTTGGGGTGCTGAACGTCACATCTTGTCTTCAGAAGCGTGCCAGTGAGATCTAGTCTTCAGCAAATGATATACAAGCAGCTCTTGACTTGGGGTGGGGGGGGGGCAGCTTGCATAAATCCAGGATTGTGCAAAAAGTGTATTTATAAA
Organism: Petrocephalus sullivani; assembly: GCA_026780845.1. Lineage (NCBI taxonomy): Eukaryota > Metazoa > Chordata > Actinopteri > Osteoglossiformes > Mormyridae > Petrocephalus > Petrocephalus sullivani. The sequence goes on along the minus strand of JAODKM010000002.1, from coordinate 26,291,095 downwards.
TGTACACTTCACAAATTTCACGTTTTTCATGTGTGTGTTATGTGTCCTGAATGGCATGGGATGATAAATCTGACTTAATTTGCCCTGCTTTAGGGCTTGTGAAATGATTACTTATGCCAGTCGCACTGGCTGCGCCTTAGATGAAGCTTCCATGTGAAGGATCACCGTAGCTTCGGGATGGAGCTTGTATTTAGCCTGTCTTTGCCCTGACCATGCCCCTGTACCATGCCCACCAGCCCAGGAAGCATTCTGTCCCCCACGGTTCGTGCAGAAGATGAGGAACTTGCGCGTCATGGAGGGGGACACGGTGCGGTTGGAGTGCAAGATTTTGGCTTCTCCAGCCCCCCAGCTCTACTGGAAGAAGGACAAGGAGATGCTGTCCCTGAATCCCAGCAGGATGAGGTGGGGCATTTAAATGTGCACAGTTACTCATTGACAAAATGTTCAAACTACATGAAGACACTTGTGATACTCCTGGTGATGCAGCCACCTGTACCAAAGTTCCTCTTAGTTCACATACTGTAGCCATTCCTCATTGTGCCCCCTGTTGGCCATGTGGCGTACAGCAGCCCTGACTTGGCACCTTGCTGCCTTGCAGCCTGTACCAGGACCACACTGGCCAACTGTGTCTGCTGATGGATCAGGTGGAGAAGGCTGACGCAGGCTGGTACACGGTGTCCGCCATCAACGAGGCCGGCATGGCCAGCTGCAACGCCAGGCTGGATGTGGGAAGTAAGTGGCAGACGTGGGGCAGAAGCACATGGCTGCTGTGGCCTGGTGGCACACGTATTTGCGTCTGAGTAAGCCGGTCACGCTAGCTGGGATGTCAGTATGGCAGCCTGTGCTTTTCTCCCAGAAGATGCTGGGAATGCTGCTTTGAGTAGAGCAGCAGGTCATGTGACCTGTCTGTGCTACATTCAAACTTATCCAAGCTCCGCCCCCCCGGCTGCAGAGAAGGCTCTGTAACGATGTTGCACTGTGACAGTGTCTGGCTCCTCGGCCCTGGGCCGTGTGTCTACCTCGAGCTGCCTGACTTATGATCTCAGGCTGCCACTGGACCCTCAGCTGGCTAATTATGCTGTGATGTGGGGTCACAGCTGTGAAGTGAAATTTAGACAGGGGGAGGGGCACAAGGGAGAGGCTCTTTCGGCTGTGGGGGCCAGTAATTGGATCTGGGCTGTTTTGGGTTGTGGCCAGGCTAAGCCCAGGAAATTATCCGGCTGAGGGCCCCTAACCATGCCCCGCACAGGTTAAATATGGAGGCGTGCTCAAGGCCAGGGTTGCTTCTAATGAATGGAATATATATTGCTCACTCTGGTTTTCTAGTGCCGTCTTGGACAATAGGCATCACCATTGCATTGCATTGATATACATGGCGCATCATAGTATATACACTAGCTTGCAGTGCATTATGGGTGTTTTTTATAGTGCACTATATAGAGAATGGGGAGTGGTTATTGGATAGCCAGTGTAGTAGTTGCCCTCCTTTTTCCCCTCCAGCTTGTGTAAACAAGGCAGCCCCTGCTGGTCAGCATGTGAAACTGCGCACCATGACCAGCCAGCTGTCATCGCGGAGCGTAGACGGCACCCAGCGACAGCCGGCGCCGCTTTACGAAAGTGAGGAGCTGTAACGCAGCCGAGTGGCTCCGCCTGCTGCGATGCAGGGTACTGAGCGTCATCTGCAGACCTTATCTGCCCCCCTGCCAGGCCGACCCGGGCATCTGCTGTCTGTTCAATGTCACTGTTACCGTCTGACTTCTCATGCTGAGTGTGATGCTAGAATTATGTAAACTGTAATTGCTTTTTAATTTCTTAGAGAGACAGGCCTGGGCATGGTGTTCTGCCTCCAAACCACACTGTACTTGTCCCACAGGAAGTCCCGCAGTCAGCGCTGCCTGTGTATGTTGTGAAAACCTGAGTGTCTAAGTAAATTAATAAAAATCTCCTTACTGGGCCCTGCCTGCTGCCTGTCCCTCAGTGGTGTTTCACCACCCTGCCTCTGGGGGTCGCTGTGCTGCTCAAGAAGGTCCGAAGTGGATACTCAACTAGGCTGGCCTTTGCCTTTCTATCGCAATGATCTGGACACCAAGTAAATGGCAGCCTGTCGTTAACCAGGTGGAGGAATTCTCTGATGTTGGCTGAACATTTACCTCCAGTTTGAGCAGGAGCCTGTGAACAAACGGTTGAATTGTGGCTATTTGAGCAGGACGGGCAGTAGACCTATTTATTTGTATTAAAAGTTATCAAAAAAGTACAGATTCATATCCTAAAACAAAGGTTGCAGTCGTCGATATTGACTTCTCTGGCTTCCGTCCTGCCTGAAGTAAACGTATCGCCACGCCAGGTTGTTCACTGTCCCATAATGACACACAGACATATCGTCACGGTGACGACGGGCTCGCCAAGGCTGAAGGGGGCACCGACGACAGTCCAGGTACAACAATGCAACAAGCACGTCGCTCGATCAAAAAGGTGTGAAGTAAACAAGGTTGGAAGGGATAGCTGAGCACTTCTTCATAGAGGATGACCAGCTTCCTCAGCTAAGATCAACTATGGCTTTAGGATCTGTGGCCTCCATGATTCCGTGCTGGCAGAAAATGCCGCCCCCTTCCGCAATGTCTGGGTCAATCAAATTTCTACATCACTTTCCTTGTCGTTGTCATGGTCACCATCATAGAATTCATTGGATGCCTCTGGCCTGGTAAACATGAAATAGACTGGGTCATAATCTGTTTTAAGCAGCAAAACCGCATGGGTCACTATAAATGGGGGAGGTTCTGTACCTGGAGTAATTGTCCTCAGAACCCCGCTCGTCTGGGTCCGCCTCATCCGATCGATCGTAGCTCAGCAGGTCTGAGGGCACGTCGTGGATCTGAACGCTCGGTGCGTGGTTCAGCATTTTCAGGTTTTCAAAGACCGTCTGTCGGATCTGTTCCAAGTACTGCACAGGAAGAGGGTGGGGTGTCAGACCTGGGCGTAGGAGCTGTCCTAGACCAGGCGGACAGCCAGGAAGAGAGAGGACACGAAGGGTGAAGGTAGCCCCAGCCTAGCAAGGCGACCCAAAGCCGGACGGTAGCCGGACCTGTCTGGAGTTCTGGTTCTCTATTCGGGTGCTGACATCTGGGTGGAGTGTAAAGTCCGGGGCAAAGTACTCAAAGTACTCTGGGGGGGACGTAAGAGACAGAGGGGTCCAAATGAAACAGCCCAAGATCCAACAATGCAACAGTCTGCCATCTCGCTGAAACGCCCGCACAGCAGTAGTACTTTATAATACAACTTTCATGCTGTAAGACTTGCTGGCCTTGATATGGAATATGTTATTAAACAAGCCATGCAAACAGTCTTAAAGGCGCAGGTAAGGCCCTCATTCCCCGGGAGACACCCTCGAGTCTCGCCGGGACACTTACCGCTGTACGGTAGCTCATCGCTAATCGACTCCTCCACCAAAAGGGAGGTTTCATAGGTCCTGAAACAGAAGGACATGCCGTCTCAGCTCATGCCAAAGGCGCACCGGTGTTGTGTATCGGCACAAACTGGGCAAATGTCAAACAAGCCTTCCCTGTGGCCAGGCCAGTACAGTGAGAGCTAAATGGGATTCATTACAAGTATTATTACTGCTAATTACCTATGCCCCCACACCCCACCCCACCAGGATGCACACCCACCAGCATCTCGCCACATTGCGGACCGTGTAACCCCCGCCTCCCAGCACCAGCAGGGGGATCCTGAAGCTCTTCACGAACTCCACGCATTCCCTGCACCCAAAGAAGTCACATGACATAATGGCCATGTCGCTCCTCCGATGCCCCATTTGGTTAGCATACACTACAGCAATCACATGGCACAAGCCTCGCATGAGGCCTGGGGGGGGAAAAGGCGCAAATGGAATATCCATACGGGTCGGACTGACACGTACTGCAGTCTGGCGCCACAAGATGGCGCTGCTGAGGGGACGCAGTTACAGCTTCTGTTTGGGATGGGTCATTCAGGGTCACCAGTGCCACACACCTCATTCTCGGACTCAGATGGGACTCGACTGGACACCAACAGACACTCGCTTTCTAAAACCCTTCTGACATGAAGGCCAACAGCAGACCCGACTCGAAGGTCCACATCCAAGGACATTTCTGTCATGTTGCTAAAAACCTCAACAGCCATAATCTCAAAATCAAGACATATCTTCATTGTAGGGCTCCACGGCCTGCATACATTAGCCCACTACTGCGTTAAATTCACACAAAGTTACACAAAGCTGGTATTTTCGTATCATGTCCAGAAGATGGCAGTACAGACTTGTGTTGGTGAGATCATACCATCCCAGCCAGTGAGACTTACCCATGACCTCTGATGCTAAGGTTAAAGCAGCCAAGCCTGTCGCATCCTAAAGAGTCAGCACCACACTGCAAAAGAAGTGTCATCAATGAGATCCAGGGAAAAACACTCAAATTTCATACAGTGCGTGGCTGCCCTTATGTGCCCTTCCCAGCATGGCCACCCCTGTGTGCCCTTCCCCGCATGGTCGCCTCGTGTGCCCTTCCCAGCATGGCTGTCCCATGTGCCCTTCCCGGCATGGCCGCCCCAGCAGCCTCACCTGCAGCACTATGCAGGTTGGTTGATAGAAATCGACCACCTGCTTGATGACAGGCTGGAAGAGCTGCCTGTAGCCTGTGAACCAAGACAGGAAAATCTGCTGCACTGACAGACATGGTAACCACGATAGAGAGCTGCTCTCAGCTCTCTATTACTTATTAATTATATATTAATTATCTCTATTAATTAACATTAATTATCATTATCATTTAAAAATTTGCATGGCGTGTTACTGCAATCACACGAGTCAGACTTGAGCAGATCTGCTGATCTTTAATGGGGTTAATCACCACATGGACCCAATAGGCCCAGCCCACCCCGGGCCCAGTCCTGGCCAACCCCACAAAACCCTGATGAACTCACTCTGGTCATCGATGCCATCGCGGAGCGGCACGTTTAGGCAGTAGTACCGGCCGCTCTCCGCCCCCACCTCGTACATGTCCCCTGTGGGAAATGCACTGTCAGCAGCCTCGCGATCCACATCGCCCCCCCGCCACCGACCCCACTCGCTCGCCAGGCTCACACGGCCTTACCCGTTCCTGGGAAGAAGTAGTTCCCGTACTTGTGGAAGGACACGGTCATGACACGGTCAGTCAGGTAGAACGCCTCCTGAACCCCATCCCCATGGTGGATGTCGATGTCGATGTACAGCACACGGGGGTGGTACCTGGGAGGGGGGGCACAGCAAAGCCACTTACAAACCTGCCTAGTCTCATCCCTCTCTTCCCAGATACGCTACTCTAAAAGCTGTACCATCCGCACTCGGCCTCTGCGCTGTAATTTATTCAGCGGTCGCTTAAATTTGGACCAAACTGGGCAATGACTCTGCCACGTTTTCCTCAGCTGAGGTGCACCAAGCCCGACTCTCACACCATCAGAGAGTGCTATTTCTGCACCAAGCATCCAAACCGGCTGAAGAGAGATGGAGCACAGGTCAAACTGCAGTCTGCCTTTAACAAAACACATATTCGGCCAGCTATCGGTTACAACGCCAGAAGACAGACTTCCAGGGCCGAAAGCGGGTGGGTTCAGGGGAGCAGACAGAACTGAAGGTGACACTGGGAGGTGGATGGGCGGTGGGCAGGGGCCCGGCCAAGGGGTAGAGTGCTGCCTCCTAGTGACAGAGGCAGGGTAATGCAGTGCTCATTTCTGGGATCACGTGATCATGCACCACATACGAAAGAGCACCAAGCAAAAAATAAACAAACAAATAAAATTTAAAAACCCATTTTTGCCCCTTGAGATCGAAAGATCCAGCAAAGCAACGTGGCTCACTTTAGCAGCTCCAGGATGCTGATGACAATGTCATTAACGTAGCAGAATCCCGAGGCCTGCAAGCACAAGAGATACGATTATAACGACCAATCACCACAAGAGATACGATTATAACGACCAGTAACCACAAGAGATACAATTATAACAACCAATCACCAGCTACTCATAACAGCAGCTAGCGGGCCTCCAGAGTTACAGCACCTCAAACTTTTTAGCGTGGTGCAGTCCCCCAGCCCAGTTGATGGCGATGTCACATATCTGGCAAAGAAAGCAGCTTGTCTGTTAGGCATTATATGGGCACACTGCAGCAATGCTCCTGTGTGTAACAGCCATCTCCCCAATCAGCTGCACATCAGAAAATGACTGCTCATGTCATTTCAAAATTCAAGCCTGGAATACGCCTGTATTATCAGAGAAGAAAAAACCTATTGATGGGATAACCTAGCCCAGGAGTAGGCAACCCTGATCCTCGAGTGCCGGTATCCAGCAGCATTTCTACCCTGCCTGGTTTCTGATGAACCACACCTGATCTCAGGCAGATGTCATAATTAGGGATAGAAACCCTGCTGGATACTGGCACTCCAGGACCAGGGTTGCCTACCTCTAACCTAGTCATTCAGTACAATAAGGTATTCAGTGGACTTCATTTTGTTGCTGTATAATGTTGCTAATGAGCCTAGAACCCCTTAGTATTTGCTTAGGTGGATTCAAACAGTGACCTTTTTTGATCAGGATGTGTAGAACTCAGAGCAAACACTGCTCAACGATTCAGCTCTATTAAGGTAAGTTCAGACACGACCCCCTGTACCCTCAGCAAGGTCTCTGGGTCTGCGCTTTCCGCCCGTTTGTGTGACGATTCGCAGACGAGGACTGCACCCAGGCAGAAGTGTAAGTGGGAGGTGTTGCAGCAGTGGGACACACCTTGTGGTTTAGCTGCGTTGCTCCCTGAAGTGACGCCCCTGTGTATCTGGAACAGAACTCGAACAGGCCCGGAAACACCGGGCTGGAACAGAATAGGCATAATGACTCTCAAAAACATGTCCTGCAGCATAACCACAACTGGTAGCAATTAGAATATGAGTACCAGGCCTGGCATCCACGCACAATTAAAAAAAGGGTGGACAGAACACCAGATTTAATGTAAAACAATGCTGAATGAGTGATGTCATCAAGATGAGACAGGAAGCTGGCCTTATGCAGAATTAGCGCTGGCACTTACCAGTCATCTCCCACATTGAAGGTGTTGAGGCTCTTGGTGAAGCCCTGCATGTTGTTGGGGCTGACCTTCTGTAGGAAGTCGATATAATCCTCCGAATGAAAGCGGCACATGTCATGCTGGGAGGCCTTGTATGGTTTGAACACCTGACAACCAGACAGGGCAGATATGGGGCAGTTATGTAACAGTAACAGGTGTTATTAAGTCTGATGCACATTTTTATATCAATACTTAATTAAATCAATAATTAAATCAATACTTATCTGCAAGTATAAGGCTATACTATTAATATTAATAAAACATTAAATATATCATATCAAGGCTAAAATTTACATTTGATGTAAAAAAAAATGGTGTGAATGCCAATTATTAAAAATCTAGAGATTCATCCGATTTCTTGCACAGCACCTGCAGGTACACATGACTATACACATAACAATCCCCCACCCCTCCTCCTCCACCCAGGGTGTGTTATGCTTTTATTTGCGTTGCATGATGTGCTCATTTTCTTCACACTACTGTTGATTTTACATCATGTGGTAAAAAATCTTATTCTTCTACCATGTTTTGTTGTATACTTATACTGCTAATTTCATATTTGTCCAAATTGTAGTGCTATGTCTATAAACTGTTACCATCAGGCTATTGCCCCAAACTGAACAAAAACCAATCCCCATGTCTTCTGAGCTTATATGTGGAGTGAATAACGTCCTACCATCATCTTCTTGTAAAGGCCATAATGCAGAACCAGGCTGTGCGTGAGTGACAGGCGGTGAGGTTTCATGGGATGCCCCGCACCTTGGAGAGGAAACAGTCAGAAGATTGCTTTATAATCTCCTCAATGGAACCATCAGAAAGGCACGCAGCATTAACAAACGGCAGTAAAGATGTGAAGAATAAGGCAGCAAGCGCTCGGTGAGAAGCCGTCGCGTTCTGGTGTTTTTGGCAAAGTCACGGGATTCACAGGCGTGTTCAGCATGTCCGTATGACACAGGAACCCTAACCCTATGAACCCAGCGCCACATCGAAAGGATTCCAGCAGTCAGAGAGGAGGGTCTCCTCCCACTTCGGGCGCCTTCAGATACCCACAGAAGAGGCTGCTGTAAGGAACGCCCACATCCATGCCGGCGGATCAATCTGCCACTGTCTTTGCGCTGTTATCCCGATAAAGCTCGGCGATCGTCAACATTATTGCACTGTGCAATCTGCAGCCTGCTTGTGTACCCAAATTAGACGGCATCACACTGCCGTCTATTAAAGCAGAATCAAAGACACCCAGCGGACACATGTGCAAAGGGAGAGACTGATCAGCTAACTCGGAGGGACAGCCGCGGGCAGAGGGAAAAGCCCCCCGGGCGAAGTGCAGTCTGCAGAGAGCCCTCTCTATTCTCGGCTGAAATCACATCTAAAGCCCAATCCTGATTCCCTGTTAGCCGACTAGCCCCCGGCTATCTGTTAGCCCCGGCTTACCATAATGAAAGTTCCCGACATCCGGGTCGTAAAAGTATGCCGTCCTGTTCGTCATTACGCGAACCGTGAAGTTACTTCTCTGCTGGCGAGTCTGCAGCGTACGGAGATGTTCCTGATCCCAGCCGAACACCGCTATCTCTGCAGCTACCAGGCCGCCGCCATTGTGATCAGGGAACGGAATATATGTGCGTCATCAAAAGTCGACGTCGAATATAAACATGAGAGGGCGGGGGAAGGGGGCATGAATTTAAAGGGCCAGTGCATTGAAATTCGGAGTTAATTACATGGCAATGGAGCGGCCCTCAAATCCTCTTTAAGACCCTCGTAATGCGACTGTGGTCCATGCAATAAATCATCATATGCAACAATTAACCACAATGAATTACTTAGCAAGGTACACCACAAACGCAAAAAGAGCCATCCAATTCTGACCTGTAACAGTGGTTAGATTTTTTTCTGCTAATCCAAAGTGTATTGTATTGAATTTTATTGACAGCACTGTAGAATAGCCCAACACGCTGCAGGGACTTGCGTGTCTCTGATCATACGTGATTAGGCGTAAATACATCCAGGACACTTTAATAATCCAAATTTATAGTAATTTATTTCCTATTCTTCTATATGTATATAGCGCAGCAGAACATTTTTTGCACTATTTGTTTATTGTTGTTGTGTGTTTTACATATATGTCTGCACAGGAGGAGCATCTTTTAATCTGCTTATACATATGTATGGTGACAACAAAATGCATTCATTCATTCATTCATTTATAATCCCTATTTACATTATAATAACTACCCTTCTGTAGTCCATGTGACGTGGTGGAAATGGGGCTGTCCAGCTATTTAAAACGGAAAATCATCTGTAAACATAAATTCTTTGTTGTTGTGAACTTTCTGCAATGTAATTATCATTTGTGAAATTATAGTGTAGTAAGTATAGGTAGCACAATCTTTGTCTATTTATTCTTTATTTGGTATTTTTCCAAAATGATGCAACTGTATGTTTAACTCTGGAAAGCGGCGATAATTTCTAGAATGTAGAGGATTTTAACGTGCGCGCAAGTTTTTTTCTTAGACTTGTTAGTGTTTTGCAGACCGTCATGGAAAGTGAGAGTTTAGCGCGGGTAATTTCGCCGAGGCGGTCGCCGCGTCATTAAGTCCGGCTATTTTCCCTTTAAATAACGCGGAGATCGGCTCTCCCTCCCCGCGTCTGCTCGGAGCGGCTCTCGGAGCCGCCGGATCGCAGAGAGCATTCGCGGCTCATGGCCCCGCACGGCAGCGCAGGCTCCCGCCTCTGACAGCCCGGTGAGTCCGAACCGCGCTCTCGGGGCCCGGCTCGGGCTTGGGGGCATCCTGCATTAACAGGCATCCGGGATGACCTTACTGGGGGGGCTGGCCGGGCGGATCGGGGCAGCAGCGCCGCGTACGCGGGCGGACCGCTCGCCCCGCTGGTGCCGCAGCGAGCGCATTGTCACGGCTCGGGTATCCGCGTCCTCCAAATGCAATGTCACAATGTGCAGGAACTGCAGGCGTAAGGCAGGATGGCTGGGGGAAGCCAGGGGACGCGCCTGCAGCCGAGGGCCGTGTTGGGTGCGATGGGATGACTGGCTACCGTGCAGTCTGCATCCCTTTCGGGTCGCGCTCGATGCGGGATGCAAGGGCACATGCACGGTCCCCGACACCGGAGCCGCCGCTACCCCTCACGAGAGTGTAGGTGAGGATGCACCGGGCAGCTCCACCGGACCGCGGTGCAAAGAAGGCAGATCCAAGGGCAGCCGTGTCATGGAACGTAGCGGGCTGACCGAGACAGAAAGCGGCCGGGGGAGTCGGGGAAGGGGGCAGGCGTTTGGGCGTGTAAGGCGTGCGGTGCAGTGTCGGGGGGAAAGTGACAAGGGGTGGGGGGTGTTTTTGGGATAGATAGATAGATAGATATGGATGGATAAATAGATAGATAGACAGATATGGATGGTTACGGATATGAACTGCCCGCTGTACTAGTTCAGTGGGAGGTCATGTATAGATCACAAAGTTGACTCCCATGAAGTACCTTGGTACATTCAGGCACAAGTTATCTTTCCTGTTTCATCATGATTTCACTGACTGAACTCATTCATTTTCATTGAGACCAGGCAGTTTGTATTTAAAAGAAAACAGCATGGTCAAAGTTTCAATGAAAGGTCATCTTAAAATAAGGGTATCCGATTTTCCAACTTAATTATTGGAAAAAAATCAAACCCAAGAGATAATTCCAGTCTGTATAGGTCTAATCATGATAACGGATAAGCGGTAAGGGGCCAGGCTGAGCGATGTCTCTGTGCATGTAGCCTGTAATCAGGACCCTACATGCGTGCTAAAATCAAGGTCACTGTCTGTGTGTGTGTGTGTGTGTGGGTGTGTGTGTGTGTATGTGTGTGTGTGAGGAGCGAGCCCGGCTCCCACGGCCAGGCCGGGCTCTGTCTGTGTGTGTGTGTGTGTGTGTGTGTGTATGTGTGTGTGTGAGGAGCGAGCCCGGCTCCCACGGCCAGGCCGGACGCTGTCTGTGTGTGTGTGTGTGTGTGTGTGAGGAGCGAGCCCGGCTCCCACGGCCAGGCCGGGCTCTGTCTGTGTCTGTGTGTGTGTCTGTATGTGTCTGTGTCTGTGTGTGTGTCTGTATGTGTCTGTGTGTGTCTGTGTGTGTGTGTGAGGGGCAAACCCGGCACGTTCTAGCCGCCGACCCTCCGCTTTCTGGGCGGCTCCCACATCCAGCCACAAAAACAGCACTAAATACGTCAACTTACTACAAAATACCGGATTTCCTGAAATGGAATGTCATCTTACTCCTACGCTAATGCACATTTGACCCCGTATATAAAAATATATATCTCTCCCAGTATGTTTTGCATGTAAATAAATCACAGATAGACAATCAGAAAGGTGGCCTGATATTTAATATGATTTTATAAGACATCGCATCCTATACGATTAACACAAATGTCCAGCAAAATACTGCCCTGTTCCAGTCTGGGCGCCTTTAAACAGCTGCGGGCTCCTCTATCAACTTCACCATGGAATAATTCACATTAATTAAACAAGTAATGAAGGCTTACGGGCATTGGTGAACTGTAATTAATAACCCTCCGGGTTCATCATTGCTGTTCCCAGCCATTTGATGTATAGTCAATCTGTCAACCCCCAGACATTACAGGCTTGCATGAGAACTCAGTATTAGAACTCACTTTGTAAGGCCTGTAGGGTTACTGCACGGCTAAAAGATTTTTTGTTACGGTTCTCAGTAGCTGCTTAAATATTGCTGAGTGTGGTAGTTTTCATTCTTTTTTTATATGAGTATAAATGAGCTGCATATCTGGCTTACAGTTTAGCACAGAAAGTCTGCCTCTCTGTGTCTGTGTCAGACATAGACATGGCTCTGCTCTAGGCTACACCACTGCATCATGGCCCTGACATAGACATGGCTCTGCTCTAGGCTACACCACTGCATCATGGCTCTGACATAGACATGGCTCTGCTCTAGGCTACACCACTGCATCATGGCCCTGACATAGACATGGCTCTGCTCTAGGCTAC